>RJWM01001767.1:0-145076 GCA_004363535.1 Dasyprocta punctata
AGCCCCGGCTGTTGAACATTCCCCCTGAATTGCAAGCACTGTTTTTGCTTACATTTTCTGAGTCAAAATAAATCTGATGTGTATGCCTTAATTCAAAAAAGTGGCAAAGTGTGATCCTACCATGTACATCAGGGAGACTGCAGGGTATATTTGTGAAGTCTAACGTCAAGCACAATTATTACTCAGAGACAAGAGTACAGGAATAACCAGCGGCCTGGTAACAGGAGCTTCCAGAAAGGAAGTTGTGCTTGAGCTTGTATGAGACCATTAAATGTGCTCATGGGATCTTATGATGAGAGTGGAGAAGGTAGTTTAGAATGGGGAAGATGGAAAATAGAGACCAGAAAGGAGAGTTAATGTGTAGAAGACAGGTGCAAAATTTTTTTCTCCAAGATCAAATGAATATTACTGGTAAAAACTTGGAATGTGAAGATGAAGACAAGAAAAGAATCAAGAAAACAACACACACACACACACGCACACACACACACACACATATATATATATATATATATATATATATATGATAAAATGATACAGGGCTACACACACATAAAAAACTGATGAGAGCTAAGTGAGGTTTGCATATTACACCCATGTCAATTTCCTATTATAGTTATGTTCAATGTAACTTGGGAAAGTTTGAAAGTGTTTAAAAGAGAAATGCAGTACTATGAATGCATTTCCTATAAAAGCCTAAAATTATTTTCAAGTAAAACTCATGAAAATCAAGTGCCCTCATATTTTAGATGATGTGTTTTTATTGACTAGTAGCTTGCATTTACATATTGATTTATGATTTTGCATCACTTTTGCAGATATCTTACACCTCTATTAATATCTTTGTACATAGAAAAAGCATTCTGTTATTGTATTTAAAGACCTTATAAGAATAAAAATAAATGAAATGTAATAGAAGATTAGCTTTTAAAATCTACGTTTTCACTCTTAGCATCTGAAAATGATATATTATGGAGACATACATTAATGAGACCATGGAAATATTCACATATTATTATATGATAGGCCTAAAATTCAAACATTTCTTAGTTTACCTCAGCATCAGAATTTACAGTTTAAAAAGACTCAATGCACTTTTCTCTCATCTCAAAATGCATACTGGAAAAAAATATAGGTCTTAAAAATATTTAAAACGTGTGCAGTGCTGGGGGTTAAGCCTATTACAAGAGCACTTGCTTAGTATTCACAAGGCCCTGGGGTTAATTCCCAGTAAAATACACACATGCACTCTCACACACACACAAGCCAGTGCATGCACATGTGCAATTAAACTACACTTGAAATGGTGACTAGCAATTGTCAGTAATAGATTGTAACCATTACTTATTTTATTTATTTAAAAATTTAATATATTTCGTTTACTATGAATTTCTGGTACTAATTTTTACTTTTAAAAAATGACTCTTTGGTGAACCAGTGGCATGCATGGACCACCACTGTTGGGGTCACAGCCAGATCCTAGCCTTTTCACGTGGGTCAGTGCCATTCATGGACTATGGGGGAAGAGAAAAAGTCAACAAGAAGCAAACTTTCCCTGTGAACCAGTGCCACTGGTTCCAGGGGGATAGCCAGACCCCAGTCCTTTTTGGCACACAGGCTGGGAAACAAGATGAGCCAACCCCCCCCACCTTCAACCCCCTGCATAAGCAACCAGCTGATCTGGAGCTACATAGGCTGAGATGATAGCTACTGAGGTGAAATGCAATTTGTTGCTTCTGGTGTTTGTTATTTCACTGACATTGCAGGTCTAGGGCCAGTAGTCTCATCATCTAGTCAGAGGATAATGGTACACAGTGTGGCATCTATGGGGGATCTTCTTCTGAAGGTAGTAGCCCTTACTAATTCCCTATTATCTTGTTTTGAAGTCCTGTATCACTTTCATTGTTTTGTTGGGTTGGATTTTATTCTGTTTTGTTACATTTGATTTTGTTATATCTGATGGCATGGGCAGCTATTTCAAAGATAGCAATATATATTATGGTAGCCATTTTGGATTTACTACTGCCTTGTTTTGAAGTCCTTTATTGCATTCATGGTTTTGTTTTTGTTGGTTCTATTATGTCGTGTTTCATTTTTACTGTCTGAAGGTATCTACAGCTATTTTGAAAACAAGAGGCATTATGGTAACAATTGTTGATTTCATATTGTTTTGAAGTCCTGTGTCACTTACATTGGTTTGTTTTGATTGGCTTTGTTCTGTTTTATTTTGCTTGGTTCATTCTCTTTAAAATAAAAAAGTAAAAAATGATCCATTAAAATTTTATGTATCTTGATTATTGATTGGGTATGTGCCCTTAAACTATCTGCTTAGAGTCCCTCATTTGCCATACCTTTAGTAGAGAATAGGTGCCTATGTATTCATCACTTAAAAACAAGGGAAATGTACTGCCTACAGATAAAGAAACATCACATGGTGGGAGGACCCAACAAGAAGTCAACTAGCCAGCCTTTCTGGTAAGCCATGCAAGCCACATAGACTGAGATTCAAGCACCCCGCCACAAGCATCCCGCTGGTTGGGAGGACAGACTGAATTGATAGCAACTAAAGTAGATAAAGTAACTAAATGCTTGTATTGTTTGGTTCATTTTGCAGGCCTGGTGCCAACGGTCTAAGCATCTATTGGGAGGATGACAGTATGCAATATAGCAAATATGCATGGTTTCCTTCTATCTTGTCTTTGAAATTCAGTATTGTTCTCACTGTTTTGCTTTGTTCTGACATATTGTTTTGCTTTATACAATATTCTGCTTTGATTGGATTTATTCTGTTTTGTTTTTGGTTTGATTTTGCTATACCTGATGGAACAGACAACTATTGTGAAGATAACAAGATGTACTATAGTAGCTATTGTTGTTTTCCTAGTACCTTGCTTTGAAGTTCTGTGCCAGTTTTGCTGCTTTGTTTTGATTGGCTTTGTTTTGTTTTGTTTTTTTAGATTTACTATCTTTAAAATTAAGAACAAAACAAAACAAAATAATCACATGTCACCTTACCTGGAAGTCTCAGCCTGAAAGCATGCCTGATCCTACTGAAAGTCAAAATGGTTTTTCATGTTATCTAAGAAAATAGACCAGGTGCATATCTTTGCTACAAATGATACAATGGTTGAAGAATTTTACATCCATTTTATTTAGTTATTGATAGAATTTTCTTTATGAAATAAAGGTATCGCCACATAATAGAACACTATCTTTTGTTGTTTTCCACATAGTTTGATTTTGACCTTACTTTGGAAACTTGGAGTTTTAAATTCAATTCCTTTTTTAAAATCAGTTTAAGTTTTTGGACACCTGCTAATTCCTCAAGAGATGTGCATGTAAGCCAGTCACTCACTTTGAGAATTATTGCAGAGTTTCCAAAGGTAATCTATAGTAAATGAATCAACAAAATCTATCTCCATTATTTTTTTGGTACCAGGAATTGAACTCACAGCCTCACGCCTGCCAGACAGACACTTAAGTCACTGAACTAAATCCCCAGAAAGTCAACAAAATTTAAACATTTGTCTACATGTGACTATCCTGAATTTGGAGAAGAAAATTTCATTTTTGTAGTATACTAATGTTCAGAAATTGTATTATATACATGGTTGAATTTTATATCAAAGAGAAGGTATTATACTTAAATACTCTTTCACTTGTCTCAGAATTATTACTTTTAACATAAAGGGAGAACTTAACTTGAAATTTGTGAAAGTCTATCTTTACACAGTCCTTTATTTTTGGAAAATAAAATATTTAGAAAAAAAATTCACATCTTTACCAGATTGCTCTTCTATGGTAAATTCCATATGCTTATATTATTCTTGGATGAAAATATATTATTTGTATACTATTGCTTGAGGTAATTTTTCACCATCACACTTATACCAAAGAATCTTCTCCCTAGCCAGGTGCCTAAATCATTACTGGTTTTGGATCTATAGTGCTTTTTCAATGTGTTTCACACATAAGGGCTAACTTGCTATTTGTCTGAGCATGGATGAAAGAAACTTAAGGTTAGCATTCCAAAGATACAAAGCTCATTAAAATGATCAAGGTCTAAGAGAGAATATAACATGTTTCTTAATCTAATACCAAGATCACATGAATAGGAATGTAAAAGTTTCTATTTGCTTTGCATTTTAATAAACTATCCATTTCCTGTATATCATTATTTACCAAGTTATACTGAATTGAAAGAGACATATAAATTCGGTTAAAAAATTAAAACTCAAAGCCAAGTTCAAAAATATTCTTGGAATTAAATAGTTAACTTGCCGAAGAGAAAACAGAAATATATTTCTGATACAGTTCAAGAATGTTTGGAAGGTGATCTTGTAGCAGGGCAGGTACATTTTAAACTGCATTCTGTTCCTGGAAAATCTCAAATAAGTACATCTTTTAGATGCATTATGAGAGATTAAATAGGATTAGTAAATAAACTTTTTGTTCAAAAGAAATGAATGTATTATATATATTTTGTTTTATTTTTCTAGAGAAATTTTTAAATTATAGATCCACTTATCTAATAAAGCTTAGATTTTGTTCTGATTCATAGTTGGAAATAATGAGGTTGACTCTAGAATTTTGATTTCATGAAAATAAGAAATACAATTTTCACACTCTCTAAACTGAGGTATGGCTAAAGCAAACTGTAAAATAAGAAAGCCCTAAATATCATCTTCTTTGAGTGAGTGCAATGATAAAAGTTAATGGACAACATATCTTATATAATGACTTTTAGTTGTACTAGGAAGCAACTCATTATTTGTTGTGAACATTACAACCTCAATTTTGAAATATATGGTTGGTTCTAAGCATAATTTTAACTATATTTGTTAAATTGGGTAAGACAAAAAAATTCCATTAGAGCATGCAGTTTTTTCTTTAGTGATATTATTCTGGTTCCTTAACTTGGAACATACAAGTATTCCAGATTATATTTAAATATTCAAAATTCTGTTCACTTGCTATCATTGGAGACACTCATTACTCATTACTCTATCTCATGGGCAAAAAATATCTAAGTGCGATGAAAGAACACTGTTTAAGTCTGCCTAAGATTCGAGGGATCCAAAGCTCCCATGAGAGATTTGACAAAGTGATGCTTAAATGAAAATGTTTGAGTTTTTCTCACTCTGAAAAAAATCCCAAGGGTTTTCTTAAACTGAGTGTCAGTGTTGCAACTGGCATAGCACTGATCTCCTGATTATGTGTATGCACTCATTACATTTATGTGGTTTCTTTTTTTATGTTGATAATCTAGATTTAAATTGAACTTGTCATGAGCAAGTGCGTGTGTCCTGATTTTGAATCACTTCTGTTCTTGTTGCTATAGTGACCAGCAGAAATCAGAAGGGAAGTGGAAAAGAAGAATGTTCATTTCAATGGGCGCATCCATCTGTTACCACTTTATGCAGTAGTTCTCCTTACTTCTTTACCTTTGAAGGTTAATATAGCTAAGGGAGTTACGCTGTTCAGCACTTTCAGCTTTTACTGTCAGAACTTTTGAGAAAAAAAAAAACAAATCTGTGGTCAATTCCAAAGTAATATCTGTAATAATATCAGAATTTCAGGGGCAAGAAAAGACTACATACAAAGACTATAGCTTCCCTATTATATTAATAAAGTGTTCCGAGTTTTTTTACTATTTTCATTTCAGTTTTTGAAACAGTGGTTCTCAAATTTGCACTCTAGAGGAGGCCGTGTCTGAGACATTCTGGGTTGTGACAGAACTGAGGGCTGCTAATGATATCTGGTGAGTAAAGTCAGGGGCTCAACACAGCGCAAAGCATCATGAATGGTCTGCCTCACAGTGTTAACCAGGCTGGCATTCTGAAGCCCTACTTTAATAAAGCAACTGTGGATCTTCAAAAATAAAACTACACTGTGATTCTCCTAGGCTGCCAAGTTGATGAGGTTAAATAGGGATGAAATTCTAATTCTTGGTGCAAGGTGGCCTGAAGAAAGATATTTACACATTGATCTAGCATATTACTCAGGTCATTCATAAATCATTAAAAGAAATAGTCTCTGTATAAAACATTTGAGTGATTCTTAACACTTTCATCGATCCTATTTCTACAACTTTGCTTTCCAAACCTTTTCACATTTGTGCCTTTAAAATCTTGAAATGTAAGACTGAAAAGGAGATAAGATTTCAGTCTCAATCATGTGATCACTTTCATAGGACACACCCTGAAATTCTAAGAGCTGGTATTTATGATTTAAAGAGAATAGAATTTGTTGAGTTTTAAGAACCTAATTTGAAGCCCTGGACTACCTTTTCCTGGATAATACTGTATTTTGGAAAATTAAACATTGGTTCAGAAAAAGTTCATTTTTTCCTTATTAAAATGACTTGAAACCCCCAATTTTAGCATCTTTATATCAATGATAAATAAAGAGGAAAGTATACTGGCTGAATTGGCAGAGGTGTAGATGTTCAGATGTGAAACGTTTCATAAGGCAGTGACACAATAAAATAAAGAAAACCCTCAGTGAGTAAATTTCATTGCCACAGTCTCTGCTACCCCACCTTCCCTGACCCCAGGGTCTCTACCTTGTAGCCTATGGTAGATCAAGGATTCCCAGTTGGGAACATTGGACATATTGTCTTGTCTAAGATGGAATTGATATAAGATATATATGCTAACAGTCCTGCTGCAGGACAAAAACAAGAGAGAATAGAATATTCTTTAAATTCTTTGCTCTCAAATTTCTCAAAGGTAAGTGTTCTATTAGGTACTAGTTTTAAGGGCAAATGATATAGAATCTCTTGTAAAGTAGTATTTTTGTCTACCCAGCATCCATATTCTTTTTATTGGCATCAATTCTTTGATCACCCTTTGCTACCTTTATTTCTTTCGCTGTGCAGGTTTTTAATGGAATGTGGTCCACCCCACCGCGCCCTGATCTTTGCAAAATGCACACAGAAACCAGATCTTGCCAAGAAGTGTCTCTTCGCCCATGGAATTTAATTCTGTGATGAAAAATGGAAACAAGACAAAAGAGAGTCACAAACTGAGAGTTTATTGAACATCAAAGTCCATCATGTGGCACAAACCGAACTAAATTTTCAAGCAGCACAGGGAGAAAACACAGCTCAGAGATAGAGGAAGACCAATTCTGGCATACTTTGAACATCTGGATCCAACAGCACCCAAAGTCAAAAACCTGTGGGTATTTTAGTTACAGACACCAATGAATTTATCATTTCTATTTCAGCCAATTTGATTTTATTTTCTGCTGCTCATAATCAAAACTGCTGAAAATATAATAGGGAAAAATGTGACATTGCTGAGAATCAGAAAATATTTGTGTCTTAGAAAATGATGTGCTTATTGCTTTTATCTTTTCTTCAACATGTAAACTTAGTTTTAAAGAGATGTTTCAGCCAATTTAGCCAATTTGTTTCTCATATGACATTCTTTTTTTTTTTTTCTCCTAATAGATGTGTTACATTTTCAAAGATTGAGTCTGATTCCATGGAGACTTTTTCTTTGTTCTTAATATCACAGAATAGCCTTCCAATGAATAAAAGAAAAATGTCTTTCAGCGTTACCCATTGTGTGGTGTAAATGATTGACTCACTAAACATTGACCATGAAAGAAGTCAATCTTGTTGATTCAACAAAAACATCAAGTGCTATCAAGATGTCTTTTCACCTGCTAAGCTAATTTGAAAAACACTTGGAATAATCATGCTTAGTAGTGTCAAACACCATTAAGATTCTTTGTTGTCCTTATTGAGTAATGGTTTGAGAAATAGGAAAATAGCATTCAATCTAAAGTGTGCTCCAGAACTATAAATAATATTTAAAAACACAAAATCATTATATATCTCATTGAGAAAGGAAGCACGTTTACCTGACCTGCTTTTAGTTATGGCTGTATTGCAAAATAAAATATGTGTTAGAATTTGGGAAATTTGAGTATTGAATATTATAGCACACAGTGAGATTTTTAATATTTGAGTTATAAGGAAATCATATGTGATAATTACTAATAAAAGTTTGCAGCAATTGTCATTTGAATGAAAAGTTATTATCTTAAAGTCACTGCTCCTCAAAGTTGTTGCACATTGGAATCATTTGGAATTTTTTTAAGTGCTGATAATTGAGAAACATGATACAGGATAAAACAGGGATAGTTTAAAATCTTCCTGGTAACTCTACTGCACAAATTTTAACAATTAGTGCTTTAAGTCACTACTTTTATATGCTTAATGTTTATATAAAGGGAGTATTGCTAATTCAGATTCTCATTCAGAAAACCTACAGTTAAAGATTCTGAGTTTCTTACTGGTTGAGTAAGGCTAATATTGCCAATATGGTTCCCATTTTTTGAGTATCAGGGACCAGAGGCTTTGGTTGTATTTTTGGAATAAATGGGTAAAAGTGAAGTTTTTAGTGTCCACTTAATGTCCATCTTGAGTTAAGAGTAAAAATCTCCTATAGATATTTATGGTAATGAAATTGGATCTGAGGAGCACATTGTGTTATGATGCAGAATTGCCTTGCTTGCTAACGACACTACCTTTGTAAAGGACCTGCAGAGAGAACTGGGTCCTCCTAAGCCTGCAAATTCCCCAGCTCTGCTTAAATGGGTAAGGATTGGGCAAATGGCCAACTTTGACTTTCATGCCCTCACGTGCTCCTTGGGTACTTCCTCTCTCCTCTTGCTGTGCCAGCCCAACCAACAACCTCTTTGCAGGCTAACATTCTGCATCTGGGAGCTTTATTTTAATAAAAAACATATATAGGTCTGGCTAAAAGGGTTCTCAATCTCTTACTGTTCCTAACTGTAGCATAGTCAGAGCCTCCTAATCAATCCCTGGCTGACAGGCCTGTTAGTGGATAATTTAGAAATGCTAGGGTCTCAAGTTTGGAAGCAGAAATGAAATCTCCTTTCACTCTTTGATGTTCCCTCTTCTGCTGATAATTACTTCTTAAATGAAATGAATTATGATGGCAAATATATTGGAGTCCATGCACCAAGGCACTGACTTTAATGAAGACTGAAATGTCCATGTGGCACAAAATCTGATACATGTTCTATTTAGTCTGTTTGAAGAATAATGTATTGGCTTCCCCATTGCTGAGAAAATTATCCAACACTCACAACTTAAAGAAGTGAGCTGGACTCACAATTTCAGGAAATTCATGGTCAGCACATCATGGTGGAAGGCATGGTGAAACAAAAGCTGCCTAATTCATGGTAGCCTGGAGGCAGAGCAGAGCAGTGCTACAGAGGACAGGGCCAGGGACCAGTTGCAGACCCAACATCACGCCTCTATACTAACCCACAGGTATGCTTTACCGATCCCCTAGGTGGCTCTCAAGTCAACCAAGTTGACTATTAATCTTAACTTTTGCAAATTGGCAGAATACCATAAAACGAGGAGAAGAGAGGGAGAAGGAGAAGGGGAAGGGAAAGAGGTAGGGGAAGGGGAAGGGAAAGAAAGGGGAGGATTTTCCTTAGCAGCAGAACTCCCCACCCAAAGTAGTTTTTTTCCCGGATAAACATTTTTGGAAGCTTCAATAGAGTGAGGAGTAGTCTTTCAAGTGACACACTTGAGGAAAAAGTAGAAATTTGCTCCAGAGTTAAATAAAATGCATTCATTTGACCAAGTGGGTATTTAAATTGATACTAAGGGCTAAGAACAGTAGAATACAGTTTTAGTAGCTTGCCAGGAATCAGAGAGAGAAATAGTGCTACTAATAGACAGTGATTTTATTTAGGGCACATAGAGGTCAGTATCTGAAGAGGATTTCAGTATATTTGCTTGATGCATAATAAGAATCATGTTCCTTGCCCCTTTATAGAACCTGTAATAAACTATCCATTTCTCATGAACATGGTAGGATACTTGGGTATCTACTGTATAATTCTGAAATCTAGATTAAGTCATTATCAGTGCTTCCCACAAAACTTTCTAGTTGTTCTCCTTGCATCCAGAGTCAATGCTATTGGAGCCACAAGATCCTACACGGTTACTCTTGGACTTTGTGTCCTTTCTTTTCTTCATTGTTCTTAGAACAGAAGTCTATGTTTTCTTCTGTCTAGTGTTTGCTTCAGCTAATTCTGCTACAAAAAGTCTACATTCCTCACTTTTCCACCTACTCCAAGTCTTTGTTCAATGTCTCCTTTTCTGCAGTTAAAGTTGTGCTACCACCTCCCAGCTTTCCAGCCCATTCATCATGCTGTTTTGCTTTTCCATAGCACTTCTGTTAAAATTTATTTATGTAAAATGCAAAAGATTTATGTGATCTGAAGAGGAACCAACTACTGCTAAAATAACAATGTGCAATATATTAACTAATGTTAATTTCCTACTGTTTTTTAAAATTCTGTATCATTTCTTTTTTTGTTTCGCTTTTTAAAAGAAAATTTAAAAAATTATTCATGTATTATTTTTAGTCTCTTCCATCCCTCAAATGTAAGATCCATGAGGCCAGCTATTTACATCTACTTTTTTTTGTGGTACCAGGAGTCAAACTCACAACCTTGTGCCTACCAGGCAGGTGCTTAAGCCACTGAGCCAAACTCTCAGCTCTAGTTTTTTAAGGCAGGGTCGCACTATGTAGTTCAGGCCGGCCTTGCTCACATTGTAGCCCAAACCTGCCTCAAACTCACAAGTCTCCGCCTACCTCAGACTCCTGAGTGCTGGGATTAAAGGCATGCACCACCACTCCCAGCTCTGCTTACTTTTTTAGTGATAAATTTCCAGTAACTAGTATATACTCACTGAAAAAAAAAATTGAATGTATCAAAATGCCCATTAAGGCTTTCAAGTTGTCTGTAGGAAACTGGATAGAGCAGTGCATGTCATAGTGCTCTGGACCAGTGATGAGTAAATTTTGTGGATTGAAAATACATGAATTTTTCCCCAGTAACCCTCCCATCTCAGCTCTTATCACTTGAAAGATACTTAATTTCTCAAATAATGTATCTGAAGAAATCACACTAAATTAAAATAAATCTGAGGCTGTCCTGGCAGGGCTTTATGTGTCCCTTCACTTCCCTGGGCTGCCAGCCCTTCCCTAAGGCTACACACTGCAGATAGTACCACTTCAGTCCAGGGATGCTTCAGGATCTGACAGGAGTAAGTAGGGTTTATCCCTTTGACCTTACCCTTGATCCTACTGTCACTTCCAGTTGCTTTATATCCATATTATTTTTCTGCTCAAGAACTTTAATTAGAGCCTGGCTTTGTTGTTAGAAAAGTTTGTGGTCTTGGCCATATTGTTTATATATTATAAGCCTTAAAATTGGATGTCCAAGACATGGGAATACTGGTTCAGCTCATTCTTGTATGTGAGATGAGATGACAGTCCTGATCTTATGCACAACCACGACCTCATGGTGGGTTTTAATGGAAATGGTGCATAAATACTGTCCATAACTAGGTGGTCAATGACATTGCTCTCTGCTTTCTTCTCCTTTCTTCTTTTACCAGTTTCTGCTTAATCATACAATAATGAAATTTTTATCTTTGAGGATATGCAAAGGACATTTTTTCAGCTCTTCACCTGCTAATCTTTGTTTTCAGTATCTTTGAAACAATCCTCATTCTTCCATTAGAAACCTTCTGTGCCCACCAGAGCAGTTAATGATCTATTTGGCCACCATGCAGCTAATCTTTCTTTCATATTGAGATTGACTTACTGACCCTAAAGTTTCTATTTTTAACCCAAACTTATAAATGCTTGATGTTGCATACACAGAAAAATCTAAACTAATTTTTATTGCGTGATAGTTCCTTAAGGAGTTAAAAACAATTTTTCCTGTATTGTTAATCATCCAGACTAACTTATCACAGTGATATTTATTATTCAAAAAAGTTTTAATTTCCCTCCCACTGCAATCATTTCTTTGAGAAATTGTGTCTTGTACAGGAGTGCAGAGCAGTAAGAGACACAGGAAATCAGACAAATTTGGTTTGAATTTGAACTGTCACTTATTCGCTGTCATCCTAGAGTTAACTTCTTTAAATAGCTGTGGCTTCAAACATAAAATGTTTCCTATCAATAAAAGGCATTCCATGGGGGTTGCTGGTGAATGAGGCAGTATATTTATCTTGCTTTAGCAAGAGCTTCCAGAAACATGAGCCAGTGGGTATCGACCTTTCCCTGCTAAACACAGTCTGCATTTTGTGAAACTAGCACAGGACTTTCCCCGGGTCTTGGAAATTGCAGTTTCACTAGAGCAGCTTTATACAAAATTATGGTTTTTGGCAACTACATAAATCATTCATCTCATTTTTATTCCTCTTGGAATCAACAATACAAGTAATATAAGTAACATGATCTCAATGAAGCATTACACACACACACACACACACACACACACACACACACAAAGTAGAAAAGCATATAGAAAGTTTTAAAAGAATGAATTTTAAAAAGGTAATTATACAGATGGGCATGGTGGTACACAACTATAAGCCTACCACTCCAGGAGAGTGCAAGTTTGAGCTCAGCTTGGATAATTTAGCAACTTAGCCAGGTATTGTTTCAAAATTTGAAAAAACAGAGATTTTTTAAGTCCTGGGGATATAACTCAGTGCCAGGGCCTAAATCGCCAGGAGCACAAAAATGAAACAAGAAAAATAAGCGTATGACTAAGGGGGACACGTTAAGAAAATAGTTTAGTGGGAAATTGTGAGTTTAGGCATTCATTAATTCTTTTCAACAAATGTTTGGCTTCCCATAGATTCCAGCACTGTGAGGTATAAATATTTCTGCTTACGTCCTTCACTATTGCATTCTCGACAGTGGTGAGTCCACAAAGAATTAATTTTAGTTTTATGTAGCTGTATTTGTCTTCATAAACCTAGAAAGCAGAATAAAATCAAGTATGGTGTTGTTTTGTTTTAATTTGGATTATGCAATTTGAAATCACATAGGTTGAAAATATTAATAAATTTAGACTTTTTTTCAAGTGAAGTAATACAATATGAATTTTCTTATAAATTTCTCAAGATTTCAGAGCCTCTGTGCCAAGTGCTTCCTGGCTATCAGGAGGTGAGGACCTGAAGAAGCACCCCTTACAATGAGCAGCACAAGCTTCTGCCAGCTTCTGGTGGCGTTTCATTGGAAATACGTGAGCTTTAAATTGTGTAAGAACTATACAAAGCAGCTTCTTCATAAAATGAGATGCTATCAGTAAGATTATCAATCCCATTATCACCTAAAGAGTTCTTGAAATACAGGATTTATGACAGCAACAAAAATACCCAACACAATATCAGTAAGACTTCAAAGGATGACTTAGGACAAAGACTTCAAAGCAATTGGTGAGCCATGGGTGAGCAAGGAATTGTCAAAATAGAGTGGTCATAGCTGGAAGAGTGATGCTGTTCAAGAATCTGACAACCAGGGAAAATAAATCTGTAGAGAGATACTTCTGCATGAACCAACGTAGAACAACAAAAGGAAGTTTAGGGATTTAATGCCTGTGTCTGAATACTACATGAGATACTCCCAGAAGATTTTTCCTTTTAATTTGGGTAATTTGATGATGAACATGCAGCATGAAAAGAATACAGGCATAGACATATGCAGAAAGATATAGTTAAAATATATATTAAATATTGAGGAAGGCAGCATAACAAGCACCTCCAGGATATAATATAATATAATATATATTAAATATACAATCAATAAATATATAAAATATATGTTTTAACTATATCTTTCTGCATGTGTCTATGCCTATATTCATATATATGCCTATATTCATTGTTATGGATTAAAAACTGGTGGTCAACTTAGCACCAACTGAATTACATCAGCATGGTGCTGAGTAAAGGTGGTCCACCTGAAGAAAGTTACCAGCATAAATAGAGATGTGGAGAAGAAGAGCGAGGCATTGTGGGTTCTTTTAAGAGTTGCTGTTTCAAGCTGTTGGTTCTCCTGGAGGTGCTTGTCATGCTGCCTTCCTCAATATGGATTCGGCCATTATCATCAGGGAAGCTCGGGACCTCATCGCTGAGAGTGGCTGTTGTTTACTTTGGGGGAGCTCTGCTCCTCACATTGTGCATTGCTTCCTGTCTCCGGAGGGGATGCTGTGTGCTAGAGAAGTTGTCATGCTGGCCTCTTGATCTGTACCCGACTGTTTCATCGTCTGAGGAGCGCAGGACCTTGTTGCCGCTGAGGATGGCTGTGGTGCTCTTCAGGGCAGCCCTGCTCCTTATTTTGAGCATGACTTCTTGGCTCCAGTGTAGAACCCTCAACCCACTGCACAGCTCCTTCACCCGCTGGCATAGACTTTCTAGCTCCACCACTGACCTTTGGCCTTACCGGCACAGAACCATAAAATAAACTGGCGTGAGTCTTTATTGTGGGTTCTTAGATTTCCAGTTGGATTTGTGGGAGGCATTGCCATGTGTTTTGGGTCTTTAGCTGGACTCTT
This sequence comes from Dasyprocta punctata, assembly GCA_004363535.1. Classification (NCBI taxonomy): domain Eukaryota; kingdom Metazoa; phylum Chordata; class Mammalia; order Rodentia; family Dasyproctidae; genus Dasyprocta; species Dasyprocta punctata. The sequence goes on from RJWM01001767.1 coordinate 14,422, forward strand.
GCAGGACATTGCTGTGGGATCCAGGCCCTTGCTTGAATATCCTGGGTCTTTAGTGTTGTGGACAGATTTTCCTGTACTTTCTTGTGTTTAACTCTGGGTGACTAATATAAAACAGTATTACAAATCCTGCGTTCTTTATGCAGTTGTTCTCCCTGTAACCCCTGACTATAACATTCATATATATATATATATATATATATATATATATATATATATATATATAGAGAGAGAGAGAGAGAGAGAGAGAGAGAGGGAGAGAATCTCTATAAACACTACAGTAAAATAATGTGATTTTTTTTCCACAGTTGCTGTTACCCTCATATGGGGGACCATAGAGGATATCACATATCTCAGAAAACTCACTGTACTGCTGGCCCTTAGAGAAGAAATTGAAAATGCATGTGGAGCAATCTCAATGACTAAGGTTATCCAAGCAGTACTTCACCATACTAGTAAATGTCTGTAATCTAATGGCCGCCACTTTGAGCACTTCTTGCGATTGAAGAAGTCAAAGATAACTTGCATTAATCTCATGATGTCTAAATAAATTTAGTATTAAAATATTTATAGAAGTTTTTTGTTTCCTAATGTGTGTATCCATTTTTGGTGGAATATTTATGTATATATATTATATGATGACAATTTCCACCCAGTGATTTCAAGGATGGAGGATCTTGCTAGTTTTCAAACCACTGAGAAGTTAAAGACTGAAAAGTCATTCCCAAAAAGGACTTTGTTTTTGAGAATAGAAATGTTATATACTGTTTTGCCTTTTCTGCCCTAAGCATAACAGATACACAGTGTGTCAAAATCATGTTTATCTCTGTGGTTTGCAGAGCCAAAGATCAATATGTACAATTCAGAAACAGAATTTTTTTCACTGAAACATAAGTTGCATGTTTTATGTTGCTTTTATTTTAACTTAATATTGAAATGAACAGAATGTAAAAAAACCTAAAATCTATATGATCACTTATTTTAGATGTGAAAGAACTGGCCAAAGATGCCTAGTTGATAAGAACCAGCAGTGTGCATAGCCTCAGGCACCAAATTTCTTGCATAGGTGTCCCACCAGTAACATTGGGACAGCAACGGTACTTACCTAACAAAGTAGTAAAATTACATGCATTCATGTGTAGAGTTTAGAACAATGTCCAACATTCAGTAAGCATTCAGTATAGTAGAAGAATCTTCACAATTACAGGCGTGAGTGTGGTCCATGGAAGAAATGATGGAAATTATCAGATATGGGACAGCACCCAGTGTAGAAACACTTCCTCAGTTTAAGACATTGCAGTCCAATTTGAAGAGCTACCTCATAAGATCTGGCAACCTAGCAAGCATATCTATGCAGCTTTCATGAAACTTAAAAATAGCATAGAGAGAAAAGCCTCCAGTTTAGTGAAAGGGCTAGCTCAATGCTACAGACCTTGGCCCTTTTCAGCAAGTGGGAATAATTTCCCATGCTGTTCCTCCCTCCCTGCAGTTGCTTTCCATCTCTTCTCTTAATACAGACTAAGCTTTCTCTTTCAAATCTCAGCATTTCTTCTGAAACTACCTGCTCAGCCCAGTTCCTCTTGCAGTATCAAGGAAAAGTGTTTGATGAAATCTTTCTTTTGGAGATATTTGGCTCTTGAAGGGGAAATTTTGAGTAGAGCATGTTGGTGCACACCTATAAGCCTAGCACACTTGGAGGTAGAGACAGAAAGATTACAAATCCAAATCCAGCCTGGACATTTCAGTAAACTGGCAAGACTGTCTCAAAATTTAAAAAGGGCTGTGAATAAGGCTTAAGAAGGCCTGTGGAAGACTATGTTGAATCCCCAGTACTATCTATAAAGGGGAGGGGGAATATTGGAAAAGTCGTGTGTTCACTAAGTAAATGAAACATTTAGTGCACAATAGCATCCACTTTGGATACTAAGAAAATATTTTGGAATTCTAAACACTCTTAGTTTCAGAAAGGATTGCAGATAAATAGCAACTGCTGTGTATCTCCATAGTACAGTGTTTCTACATATTTTCAAGTTTTTCATTTTCTGTTTTCTACTCCCAGCTACCTAAGAAATGGTTATGGTGCCAAGTAGGAGATTATTTCTAGCAGAAGCTCTTTCCATCTGTTTATCTGACTCTTAGATCAGGGTTCAGAAATATTTTCAAATAGACATTTGAAAGGAAGCTTATTAAATATTTTTGTTTGATTTGGTTTTATTAGTTTTGTCTCTGCAACTATTTGTGTAACTCTGCCTTATGACCTTTTTGAAATTACTCACAGTGATATTCAAATTTAGGTGCAAGGGGTAGTGTTTAAAATATATGGATAGTGATAGAGAGCTCAATATGCTTGTGTGTTAGAACAGATCTTTTAGGCACATAAATTTTTTAAAAGTTTTATTAACAATCCAATCAGTTTAAAATTATGTTCTCATTATAATACAATGTTACTTCCATAACTCAATCTTTTCTTTAGAATCTTAGTTTAAAAAATAATCTAAATGCATACAACACAAACACAGATTTTAATGTTAACTTGCAGGTATTTAATTCTAAAAGGATATCTTTTTGCTACAACATACATTTGAACTTGAAAATAACAGTAAAATATACCAAAGAATGATTTGGCAATATGTCAAAGAATGATTTTTCTTCTCTTTCCTCTCTTTTAACTAGTCATCCTGGTTTTCAAACATAAGATACAAGTCATCAATTTCACCATGACTTAGCAATTTATTTACACAGTTTTACTGCTGTGGACATAGCACAGCTGAGTTTCGAGTTTGCTGAAATATTGTTATCCACATAATTCATTTACTGCTGCTTCAACAAGGTGTTTAGATTTGTGGGAGCTCCCATTTGAGGCTGAAACTGAATTGAAAATTCATGTGAAGGCTGTACAGATGAGGCAAGTCTAACTATCAGAAAAATGTCCATTAAATTTACTTTCTAGTCTGACATAAAATCCTGCTCGTAGAACCTTGAAAATATCTCCCATTATCATATCGATTAGAGTCAACAAATATAACTCAGGTTTAAGGTGAGTATAAGTTTATCCCCAGATATTTGCAATAAATTTCTAGTGTACCTTGTATGTTGTTTACTTTGAGTTTAATATAAGCTATTAATCTTTCCCATAATGATTTATTGGTTCTTTATGGGTAATCCTCACTTATTAAGGATGTTATTGATTGAACTAAAATTAATAATTCCCTATTAATTTGCAATTCATCTTTCAGTGATAATCATAAAATAAAGGCTTCATCAGTCATAAATTAATTTAGAAGCAGTTCTCATACAGAAGGTAGAAATAAAACAGAATTTGACAATGAAAAAATTTTGAATAGAAAAGTTCTCCTCTTCCCTAATAGAGTTGCCTTCTATTTAGAAAAATTGGAAGTAATTTCTAGAATCTAGAGAAGAAGAAGAAGAAGAAAACCTCTCACAATCTGTTAACAGGCCAAAGAACACACTCTTTAGAAGATCTCTAGATTTTAAATAATATTCCAACACCAAAACACAATTATAAGTGTTTTTTTTCTTTTCAAATGATATAAATAAAGGATCTCAAAAAAGGAATTTTTAGCTATCCATTGAAATATTTCTCATAGATTGCAATGGTTAAACTCAAAATGATATCTTCTTATGTGTTTAGAAAATGTGGGAGGCGTAGAGGTAGCTAAGAGGGGCGTCCTCATTCCAATTTCTGCTGTAAGAGCACTGTTTGGACAAAGGCTGTGGTATTTCTTGTGCTTTGAAGTGAATATTGCTCTTTGAATCGGTTAATGTCTCCAAGAGTTTCACGTACAAGTGTACAGAGCAACAATAAAGATCAGCAAGAAAAGAAAATCAGGTTACCAGGAATGGTGAAAATGAAAGAGAAACAGGTTGTGATGCTAACTATATAGGTGTTCACTACAGGAACACACATAATATGGTATAATATAATATAGTATAACATAACATGAACACATATATATATATTATACATACGGGCTTACAAGTTAGACTTACAATGGCTGCCTAAGAATCAGATGTGGGAGAGTGAAAAAGGGCTATCTTCAGGCTGAAGATCTGAAGATTCAATTAAAAGTCAAAGTCCTGGGGCTCCCTGTGGAGCCCTATGAGAGCTCTGCATTGGAAGGTAAAGACAGTCTGAACTGGAAGACTGGAGAGCTTACGCTGCAAGGCTGGCTCCTGACATCCAAAGGCAATGGTGAAGACTGGAGCTCCTCCTAAGGAGCAGAAGTGAGACTTCCTCTTCTTTCCCTTTTTATTCCATCCAGGCTACAAGCCTATTGGCTGGTGACTCATACACAGTGTAAGTCCTCCCTTTTTAGTAAATCTATCACCTACAACCAGAACCATGCTAAACCAATCAGTTAAGTGTTACTGATTCAAGTTGACCCCACAAGTAACTATCATGCTAGCTATGAAAATACACTGCAGAACTTGCATACTTAAGCAGGGGAGGGTTTCACCCAAAAAAAGATGCTTAGAAAGAGTCTTTTCACAATTGAGAAACACTGGCCAAGATTAAGGAACAAGAAAAGTCATTGAACTACTTGTAGCAGAGCATACTATTTAAAAAGCATAGATTCCTAGAGTTCAACCTAGATTTTATTTTTCAGTTTACCCCTTATTCTTGGAACTCTTCTTTTTTTAAATTATAGCTACACTGTTTTATTTACTTTTCATTTTTAACGTATATTTTGTTAGGACATATTAATTATAGAAAATATTTGGCTTCATTGTATTTTTATGAGTGCATATAATATACTTTGATCATATTACACTGGGGTGTTAAGCAAAATCTGTCAACTTACGTTTCAGATGCTTCATTCTGAGCATGGAGATAGAAATAGTATCTACCACATGGAATTGCTGGGTTATGTAAGGTGCTGGTGAGCCTATCTGGCTTTCTACATTATAAGTGAAAGAAACCTCAGAAATTTCATGGGAAAAATTATCTTTTTATATAGCTTTACTAAATGTTTCCGTACTAGAAACAGTTACTACATTCAGGTAACCAATGAAAGTCTCATATCCATTTTTTTATTTAAGCAAAGAAAAAACAGAAAAAAAAGACATATAAAACAAAGACGACAAGCAAAAGAGACAAACAAACGACTAGAGTAAATACACAACAGGAACATTGCAGGTTTACAAAACAGGATGATAGAAACTTGACAATGGTTGCAATATTGCTTATCATTATCTTTAAAATGGTTACTTATTTTGTACCAATCAATGTTATCAGAGAAGCAGAATTACACTGATTTACAAATTAAAAGTATCAAGTTTGAAGATTGACTCTGGCTGCCTTTACAATAAAGTGTTGACACTATGCACAGTACTTGAACGTTGATGTAATTAATAGAACAAGGAGAGTAGGACTTGTTACTTTCAGGGAAGAACTGTAAGAGTTCAACATTGCTTTTAAAATTCTTTTGGGGTCTTAGCTTCTGTCTTGGTTACACTTTATTTTGGGGAGTGTAAATGATATTTAAACATGAAAGCCAGACAGCCCAAATAAATGAATACCTGTTAAGGTCAGTAGACCAGGAAAAGAAAGAGGCAGAACTTCCTTGAATGCTAATTTGCAAAAGGATATTTGCTTCTAAGAGTAAACTGCATCCATTAAAAAAAAATCATGCAGTTGCCTTCCCAAATTTCTAGAAGCTTTTGGTTGACAGAAACTTAGACATCTAACCCTCATTCTTCAGTCGCATGCCCTCTATTGGTTCCCCAAGGCCTCTTGATATATCGGACACTTGAATTACAGCTGTCTTTTTGTTTACTGAGTCCAGTTTACTCTTGAACAGTCTGTTAGCAATTACACATCTCTAAGACACTCAGGACTTCTTGTGCATTGAATAAAAGGGTGGAATGATCACTGGACTCAGTCAGTTCTGGGATCTTGAGCAAGTTTCTGGCTAGATTTACTTTTTATTTGAAAAGAATTTCTGACACACAATCCACAGCCATTGGCTTGTGGCTTTAACCCTGAGTTCCTAAGTGCTCCATTCTGCAAGTGTCCCTATGTTGCCCTGGATCTTATCCTGGGATTTCTTAGGATGACACAGTAGTCCCGCAACTGGAAGGCAAACCCAGATCCATGGTACTGCACAGCAGCAGGAACGTTTCCTGCCTGGTCAGCTCTGTGCTCCAGCATCCGTTAACCTTTCAGCTCTCTGCGCTGCTGCAGTCCCTTCATTTTATGGGAGAATGCTGGCCACATGCTGCTGAAGATTCCAGTTCTGAAGAAATGCAAGAAATCTTACATATCCACAGTGTAAAGACTTTAAAGTTGGAAATAAATTAAAATATTAAAAATTACTTAACATTTAAAAAGAAAAAGCCTAGATTTGAAGAAAGAGAACAGTTTCAATGGTGGGAGGCAAAGACAAATTTTCCAGACTCAAAGAACAAAAGCATGCAGAGTTCTATGTTCATGTTCAGTTTAAGAGATCTTTAACTTCTGTTCCCAGGCCAGCTTGGGACAACTTATTCTATTTGTCTGACTCAGGGCTTGCTTTATACATCATGTTAGAATAACAATATGTCATTTATGGATATTCTGCAATACTTTTAGTAATTCATTTTAGTTCAGCATTTGAATTGCTTATAAATTTTTAATGTTGCAAATAATCTTGAAAAGCATCTCATGTGTAAATAGTTTTTGTATGTCTCTGAATTTTGAAAATGGACCAGATAAAAGATGAGTAGTGGAATGGCTAGATAAAAAGGAAGGGGACATTTTTGTGTTTGATGTGTCTACTACCAATTTGTCCCTTACAAATATTGTATTAATTTATAGTCTCACCAGCTTTATGAGTACTTACTTTTTATAAATCTTTGACACTGGATTTATGTTCATATTTTAATAAACACAAAAATAACTGGAAAATTTTAATGCATTTTTATTATTTGCTGTAGTTCAAATGTATTATAGGTTGGATATGGGCCAGCTCGAGAAATATAGACATTTTTTGTTTGTGTAAGTCAATTCTACCTATTCAATAAAAGACATTTGTGTGTGTGTGTGTGTATATATATATATATATATATATATATATATATATTTTTTTTTTTTTTTTGGTACCGGGTATTGAACTCACAACCTCATGCCTACCAGGCAGGGGCTTAGGCCCTGAGCTAAATCCCTGGCTTGAATATGTGCTTTTGTACTTATTTTTTTGCCTCTAAACCTAGGCAAAATACGGCTGGAAATAAAATCCTGCTGATTAATTCCTAGAGAATTTGATCTGCCCAGAGTTCAAGGAGGCTGAGATATACACTGAGATCTTAAAATACCATCAAAGAAGGCAAAATTCATGGCACTTCTGCCAGTGTCTACCTGTTTCAGGTCTTAGACCTTTTGTTGTAGTCCATTTTTATGTCCATCTTTGTGAAAGCATGGAAAACTCTGAGTAGTCCAACTTTCCCAAGGATTTTCCATTACAATCTGTGTCATACCACTCATTTGCTTATTTTCTAAAAGGGAGTTTAGTTCTAATGAGAAAGGGTTCAATTCATTGAAAATACAATTTCCAAAAGTTTAAATATTTCCTGGCCATGTTATACTATCTTGTATTTTTGCAGCCGTTGCTGAGTATATGTCAGTGAGTGAGAACCAAAATGGTATACATTTAAATGGAGCTTAAAATGTAAAAGAAATTACAGTACTTAGCATTAGAATTCCATCAAAACATCCAATAGTTTTTCTATGGTAGCAGGCATATTTTTTTTTCTTTCTTCCAAGTGGAAACAATCATGAAAATCTGTGAAAAATGCTTTGTAGTGCTGACATTATGCTTTGATTTTTTTAAATGTCCCAGAGCAAAATATGTGAATAGACAACTTTAAATTTCATTGAAATATGAATTATTTATTATCTCACAGATATTTATTGAAACCCTAGACCAGTGGTGTTGAATGTATGGCACGCTGTCATTGTGTTTTTGTTTTTCTTTCCTTCTTTCTTTTTCTTTTCTTTTCTTTTCTTTTTTTTTTTATATTGAGACAGGGCCTCACTGTGCAGTTCAGGTTTGCCTCAAACTCATTATATAGCCCAGGCTGGCTTGAAGCCCAATCTTCCTGCCTCAGCCTCCCCTGTGCTGGAATTGTATATATGTACCATCATATCTGGCATATTTTTCTTTTAAGACTAAGTATTAATACATGAGTTGTTTTTTCTAAACTAAAATCTCAGTATTCAGGTTTAATTGCAGTGTTGGTATTTTGCAATAAATAAGTGTGTTTTGGGTTGCACTTTTGCATTTGGTCTCTAAAATGTTCACCATCACAACCCTAGACTACGTCATATGCGATTTTAGGTCCTGGTGATGCAACAGTGAATTAAAAAAAATCTATGACAGAGTGATACAGGCAGTGAAAGAATGACTCATAGTAGCTAGTGGTATTAGAAAATAAAACAAATGAAGAGGGTAGTAAGGAACAGGAATGAGGACATTGCTATTTTACCCAGAACAATCATGAAGAACTTCTCTGCTGAAGGCATATTCTCATTTCCAGTTTGCTGTTCACTGGGGGATGAACACATGGGGAACATGGCATTCTAAGTTGCATACAGTATTCCCACCCTACCCTCCTATGATTAGTATGTAGGGGTGAATAATTTTCATGAAGGAACTTCTCCTAAAGCGAACAGAGATAAAAGGAAAAAAGTACAACCAGACATACTTGATGTACAGCTCTATCTCTATCTCATTTCTTGTTTGACACACATATAACCTTTTTTTCTTCATTTGATGGTGCTGTAGAACTAAAACCTTTGATAATGTTCAACTTTTCAAGCCACATCCTGCTGAAAAGTGGTGGAAATCAAAACATGTCTCTAGTCTTTTGTGTTAAGAGAAATGGCTTACTCCAAAGAATCACCTATTTTCACCTTACTTTTATACAATTTGTAGGTGATTTCTTCTTTTTTACCTAGGACAAAGTTCAGAAATAGACACTCCACATTCTCATAAGTAGTTAGATTGTTTACTTTCCTTGAGCAAACTCAACACAATACTCACAAATGTAACTCAACCAAAATTTAATCACGCTTCTTCTCCCCACAGAATCTTGAACTTTGGTCGACCAGTCCTCCAGCAAACAGTGGAACCAGAACCCAGAGCAATATTTTTTCTAACAGTTTCTACCCAGAACAGGGTGATATCGGGAAAAGACAATCCCTGATTAAAAATTCAATGGCACCACCAGTTCCTTCTACTCCCCCATGCACTCAGTTTGTCTGACCTTATTTATTCCTCCCTTCAAGGGAGAGGAGGTTTGCCTGACCTTTAAGATCATTATAGATAGACCTTTTAATCAGATCTTCTCTTTATTGCACTCCTTTCCCTTACATTGCAATAGTCTTGTAAAATCCAATCTCTCCTTCTCTAAGTCTATATTTATTCGCTACTGGACCATTGTTATATGTTTAAATATTCATTCATTTGCATTCAACAGATTGAATGAGTTCTGCCTACATTGTGATTTTGGGGTGAGAGGTCCAGTGAACAAAACAAGCAAAACTCTTTTCCTATTAGAGCTTACGGTCTATTTTGAAGAGTAAGATAAATGTGAACTATTTAATAAGTCAGGTGGTGCTTCCTGCTGAGGAGAAAATTAAATCTAGCAAGAGAAAGAGCTGCTTGTGTTGTATTAAGAAGGTTACAATTTTAGATATAGTCAGGGACACGTGTAGGATATTTCTACCTTTTAGAGCCGATGAAAGGAGAGACCGCAAGTCTCTATTCTTGAAGTCTACAAATGCTCATCATTGTGGTTCTGAACCCAAGTGATGGTCAAGCTCAAGGAAGAACATGTGCTAGCTGTAACCCAGTTGGGGACATGGATATTTAGCAACTTGTGGTTCTTTTTAAAAAGATAAAATTTTTCTCCAAGTTTTTGCATACAAAAAATGTGAACTGTCCCCACCCCCATCCTCCAGATCATGATGCCAAGGAAGAGTTCACATTAGCTGCCCTCTGAGTCACCTCTTGGCTAAATCTATTGTAGCTTTTCTTTTACACCTCTGTAAACTGAAGCACTTTCGTGCATTTGATGAGGGGCAGAAGAGGGCCTGGACTGGCTGCCACCCAAATTGGCCAAATTGTAAATAAACTTCTTTTTTCCATTTTCTTAAGCTTTTCTTGTACTTTCGGTTGTGTGTACAAACCCAGTAACCTGACAGCCATGCCTGGACTACGGCTCGACCAAACCTGAGCTGATAATGTAACAATTTTGACAAGTTTACATGTCTTTTATTGTTTTGTTTCTAAGCAAAATCTTGCAAACTAGTGGGGTTAAGTGCTAAAGATTCTAAGCAGAAATTTTTCGGGCTACAGAGTTCCTCCAATTTGCATAACCAGGAAAAGTTTCCATTCCAAGCATCTCAGAACAGTGTTGCACTAATAACAAAAGCCAGAGCTTAGATGGATTATCTCTAATTAGATTCTGGTCACTCTCTCTTGGATTTTAACACTTCAAAAGAATAAAATGTCCCAGTCAATTACTGACAAACCCAAAATTAGGATTAGTTGATGTTTTCATAAGTTTCTTTATAGTCAATAAGGGTTTTCTTTATAGTCAATAGTTTGAAATGAAGTGTTTTGTGATATTTTGACAGTGTGTTTTAATATTGTAACTCACTTAAGTAAAACATTTTCCTTCAAATGCTTTCTATTATATATCTGTCAGACTCTAAGTTCAGATATTTCTTAAAAAATGACACTGACTCAATGTGCTTTTCATGGAGACAAAATAGCTGGAATTTTTTGAAAGCTCAGAGGCCACGTTTACAAATTACTTGTCTTTTCTCAACAGATTCATCCATCTGTAATTAGATAATATAATTCAAATGGAGGTATAAGAATAGATTAGGTCTAGAATTTACAACATTGTGATAGTAAATATCAAGGTAACATTAATTGTTCACTGTTTTATTTATAATGTTCAATGAAAGAGCTCACATGAAGATAGCTATTCTTTCCTATTACATCTTTCCCAACATATGCTGTTAGTATCTAATAAATTTCTCATAACTGGCTTTAAAATAACATCACTAAGCTTTCAAATGGATAGCACTTAGAACAAAATGGCTAAATTGGAAGTTCCTCTTTGGTACAAATGTTCAGAGATATAACTACTTCCTCTCCCCAAGCACTTTAAGAGTAGTTATCTGATATTCAGACTCACTCTCGTGATCTATCCAAGATCACTTAAGAAGCACTAATATAAAGTCATCACTAAGCTATTGCATTTTTCCCAACCATAATAGTAAATTATTAAAATTGCTAAAATTGTTCCGTATTGTCTAAGCACTCAATGAATAAAGGTTGTATTTTTCAATTCCTATGACTAAGCTAGAACAATATAAAAATCACTCCTCTCTCTTGGGGTAATTCAAATCAATACATGCAAGACTTACATAAGTCTTTCTGGTGCAGCAATATTAATTCATTAACTCTGATTCATATATCTTTCAGAGATGGAAAATTTCATTGGAAACTGAATTTGAATTTCTTATTTTCTTGTTTTGCTCTCAAAATGTCAGATTCAGACAAACATTTAGGTTTTGTCATTTTCACTACTGGGGGGACATGTATGCACGTGAGAAACATGCAGTTCTTTATCTTTTCATTTTAACTCACTACCATTGTCTGAAACTTTGTTCACTTAAGGCAGATATTGATGGATTGATTACTGAGCAAAGACACAGATTTTAATTGCTCCATTTCATCTGGCCTTTGAAATGCTGAAAATAATTTCGAATCTAATTTCTATCACTTCAATTATTATGACAGTCAATGATATTATCTTCTGGGCAATTGAGCATTTGAACAATTATCAACCTGGCTGACAATTTAAGCTCTAAGTGATCAAATATTGACCACGCAACCATGGCCTCTATTGGAGTATGACTTGAAAATAAAAGTGGACAATACAATGTATTGACTGATTGACTGTGTTGATGTCTGAGCTATCTGTTTTCCCAAAGAGGAGTGTGTCATAGGGGTTGAAATTACTGTATTCAGTAAGACTGGAGCCTGAAATATCTTCAAAGATATAACATATAACCAAAGGATACAAACCTAGTTGGCTGCTCTAAAGCGAACCACATTTCTGTGGGAATTTTTAAATGGATAGATTGTACAAAAAACAAAGTATTAATGACTGGATTCTACCATTTTTTTCTAATTGTAGCAACATTCAGTGATTTCTGGTAGGAATAGTTTTTGTTTGTGTTGCTGATTCAACCAGTTTGTCAATGAAAAACCTGTCAGAGCAAATTAAATTCCTTTTAGCATAAACATTACTTATTTGTTCATCCATTGAACAATTATTGAGAACTCTTGTCAGAAGACTGTGCTAAGCATACAATTTTTTTATTTTGAGACAAGCATCTTGCTGTGTAGTTTAGGCTGATCTTAAACTCACTATATAGCCCAGGCTGGCCTTGAATGTCCTGGGATCCTCCTGTATCAGTCTCTCGATGACAGGCATGCACCACCGCTCCCAGTTTAGGCATACAATTTTAAAGAATCCATCATAAAGAAACTTTCTTTCCAGTGGGACACATGAATAAACACATCTACAATTGAGGATATTTCTGTGACTAAGGAAAGATCAAGATCTACTAAAGCTAATTACAGGGTTACTGGACCATCTTAGATAAGGGTGGCTTTTTAAAGTGGTGTGTAGGCTGCTACAAGAAAAACAAATAAAAGTTCTTCAGATATAGACATGGAAGTAGGGACAAGTATGTTTTTACTATAGACAAAGTTCCTAAACAGAGAGGGAGCAGATGCTGATCTCAGAGAAGTTGTCCATCAAGCAAAATTATGTACAAAAAGCAAAGTTCACGTGGCAAGCAGCATTGTCAGATATAAGAAGCACTAGCAGTCTTTCAAAATTCAGTGAGGAACTATTAAACATTTGTAAGCCAAAAGCATAAATTTTAGCATTTAGGGATGGGAGTAAAATTAATCAACAAAGCTTGATAAAGAAAAAAAGACCTTTGAATTTTAAGATCAATTACCTCTGTTCAGTCTACTGAAATGATAAAATGCTGATGGCTGAAAATGAAAGACTAATATATGAGTATTCTTTATTTTCTCAAACTGTTAGGAAAAGCTATTATGATTAATTATAATGCCTGTTTGAAGGCAGACATGCTTCCTATTTCATATTGAATTCTATCTCTTATTGGCAGACTCAAAGAGAAAGCAAAATAAGAGTTTTGTGTATAAAATTCATTCTTAAAATTTAAAGTTTAAAATAAGCAAGAGAAATTGCAATTGCTCGTTTTTTCTCTTCTGTGGTGGGTGTAGATGTCATTTTAAAAATTCTGGCAAAATTTGGATAGTGAATGATTATAGTTAAGCAACTTTTACTATATACATCTGATTCTTTCCCTAATTTTTTCCTTAGTTATGGGACAGACTCTTTGAGAAATAAGAATAATATTAAAGGAAAGGATTATATCATTAAATTTTATAAAAATATAAAGTTTTGTTAAGTTAATTAGTCTTCTCATTATTAAGCAATCAGATCTTTGAAAACATATTCAGGGTATTAAAAACCCCAAATTTACTCAATTCCAGGAATTTACCAAGATACTATCTTTATACTCATTTGTTGCATACCTTTAAGAAGTGGCTATATCTGGTCCTGTCTAAGAACAAGGACAAATTAAAGAAACAAAAATAATACAGTAGCCAATTTTAAAAGAATGAATCCCTTAATGAAAAACACAAGAGAGGGCTAACAGAAATAGCAAAACAGAAAAAAATAGCAAAAAGAAAAAGAAAGGAAGAAAATGCAAGTAAAAAGAAAGCTATCAGTTGATCTGGCAAACACTGGAACATGTTTACTCTAAAAGCAATTTGTTGCTTCTCTCAAAGTTCACTGCAAATTCTATTTGCTTACTGGCAACTCGGCGAAAAAGAGGGTCAAAATCACTTCCACAGCTGCTCTGATTTTTCCTTTTCTTTTCTACTCACTTCACTCATGTGTACTACTAAGTTCTTCCTTCCACAAATGCTTCAGAATTTCTCTGATCTCATAGTATCCAATCTTTGCTAGATCTCTTCCTGTGATTATCAATCCATTCTTGTAGTGTATAAGTTAGCCTGGCTGCTCTGCTATAAAATGAGGTTGATGGTTGCTCTTTAGAAAGGGGAAAATGGAGGGAAAACAGCTGTGCTCATTGCAAAGCAATCTTTGGAGGACTGAAAGATAGACTGTGAATCTTCTCAAATTAGTTCGAGTTTCATTACAGGCAAAGAAATTCTAATGTCTCACCAGTGTGACTATAGCTTTCATTTATAAGGCAGTGAAATTTGAAAGTGAAATAAGTTTTGTCAAAATGAGAAAGTAGCTCTATGATTATTAGACAACTAAATTAACTCTTTGGAGTTAAATTGTTTTCTAGTTCATTCTAAATTATTTCAAACCATTTTTGCTTTCCTTCACTATCCATCTGTTATTCTACAACTTAGTGTAGCTCATGTTCTTAGAAATCCAAACTAAGCCTTGAAATTACAATTGTCTTTCTAATTGTCAAATGAAAGAATTTTTGTATAAATTAAAACACATGGAAAGTATGATCATTTAATACATTGAGTTGAGAATTACAGATATGATTCATTAAGAGACAAAAACAAGGAAGAAAGCTACCACATGCTATTTTTATTCCTAAGAAAAATCCAAGAATATTGTTTCCTAGGTCTTTGCGAATTAAATAAGGGATTTGACGGCTGATTGTGTTTATAATTCATGGGAAATTTCAGGTTTATTGTTAGAAAATTGTAATACAGTTAGAAATAATGGCAAAGTTAAATGTTTACAATATAATTACCATTCTTGCAGAAAATTTATGGTTGAGGAAAAAGAAAATTAGACAATCTCTCAAAAGAATGTATATAGCTAGGACTTTTGTGCATAGAAGGAGATAATCGTAGTATTTCATAGTAATCACTGTAATTAAAGAGTAACTTTAGGATCTTTGCCCCTTCATAATTACATTGAAATTGGTTCTCCATGGGGTGAGGCATTTTCAAAGAGGCAGTTGAATTCATCAGTATATGAAATATCAAAAGAAGGAGGTCACTGTTTCAAGATTGAGAACATCTGCATCAAAATAGGCATTGATTTCTATACACATTCTTTGCTCAAATGGTTCCAGATGCTCTTTCCATCCATTGTAAGGTCCAGTTCCAAGACTGATGCTTCCCAATAATCCTGGCTTTCTATGATAGTGTGCTTATCCATCTTTGACCTCAATCTATTCTCATCACAAGTTTGACTTCTCTAAATGCTTACTTTCATCATACGTGTGAAGACCTTTCACTTATTCTATATGCTTACTTCTAATGCATGCCCTTCCTTCCCTCTGCTAATGTGAAACATTTTTTCAGTAATAATCATCAGTTGAAAATCTGCGGCTGTGCTTTCCATGAAGGCCACTGAGTGACGGAAAGAGCTTTTGACTTCGAAACCTACCTGATCTTTTTCTCTGTGTATAATCTTGAGCAGCTTACTTTTTTTGATCTGACAAGCTGAGATATTCATAGTTATATCACAATGATTGAGAACAGCAACAAATGGAAGACTTCTGGCATATCAATAAGTGCTTCAAACAGTTGGGAATTTAGCTCGGTGGTGTAAGCACCTGCCTGGCAGGCGTGAGATTGTGAGTTTGATCCCTGGTACCAAAAAAAAAAAAAAAGCTTCAAACAATGTACTTGTTTAGTGAATTGTAAATACTTTTGGAAAATATTCCATGCCTTCTCATTGCCTTCTGCATTTACCAGATTGAGATTCTTTATCCTAACATTTTAAAATGCATAATTATGTGGCCTCAAATCATATTTATTCACCTTTCATGATTAATGATTATCAAATGTGTATTACATGCTGAGCACTGTGACAAACTCCTTGTATTTATTTCATATTTAAATATCACAACCAACCTGCGATGAACTGTGTTACTACCATTTTCATTCCTCTTCATGAATAAGAAAATTGGCCTTGGAGAAATTATATAATTAGTCTAAAATTAAATGACTGGTGGGGGGAAATTCAGTAATTGAACCCAGTGACTTTAATATCAAAAGCTGATGTTGTAGCTTCTGCACTATACTCTTTAAAGAAATTTCTGGGTGAAATGGGATGACCACTATCCCTGACACATTCTATATATTTGACTTCTTATTGTTGTATCTATTTATACCCCAAATATTCTTTTCCAATTCCCTCTGTATCTTCAAATTCTATTATGATGACCATGTATATTCTATTTTTTGCTGTACAGATACACCCAACCCTAAAGTCTCTCTACCCACACTAAGTACTTTGTATCATCATCACCAGAACCACAATGGATGGTATTCCCTTTTATTTTTTTCTAATGCATTGTTAGAAGCAGCAAAATTGAACTGATCTCAGGAGTAAGGACCATGGCTTCTACCCCTTTTACACATCTTATGTTGTGCACAAATAAATGGACAACAGAAAGTAGATAGATTTGTAATGAAGAATAATTGTTGATTTCTGTAATCATCTTTTGAGATTCACAGTACTGTAGCAAGTTTACTATAGTATCTGCAGCATCAAGCTTAAAGTGGTGACCCGGTATTGTGTGTGCCTGTTGTGGGAAAAACCAAGAGATATTCAGACAGCCTAGCTCCCCTCCCTGTTCTCTTCCTGACAGGGCCGTCTCACCCAACAACTCACCTCATTTATTAAGCAGTGCTCAGTAAATGCAATCTGGGAGCATTCATTGTAGTGGTGACTGTTTTATGGGAACTTGTGTTATACTCTCTGCTTATATCTAAATGGTAAATTTTGGTTTCTTGAGAGCCAGTGGAGTTATTAAAATAAATCAGTCATACGTTGTCATGGGAGCCAAGGGTTGTCACCTCGTCATAATACGACATTGTCTGCCTCCAATATCCCCTGGTTTTTCACTGTTTCTCCAAATGTACCACCACAACATGGTTCTCTCATGTGGCACAGCATGCTATCCCAGGCTTTGAGTCGTGTGTACTAATTAACAGACAGATTAATATCAACCTCATCTGACCAGTGATGGGCTACCCTATAACCCTCTTTCACTAATGTTTTGTTTTGTTTGTTTTGGGGGTTTTTTGGTATCAAAAATCAAACTCAGAACCTTGTGTTTCCCAGGCAGATGCTTATACCATTGAGCTATATTGCCGACCCCTCTCACTAATGAGGGAGAAGGACTAATGAACAAAATAGTATCCCTCACTTAGATATCTAGAGCTGTATCATTTCCTTCTCCTCCTATCCCTTTTAACTCTAAAAACCATTTACCTATGCTACAACGCTTTTCAAGAATGTTATATAAGTGATGATCTAAGGACAATGCTGAAGACTTAGATATGTCTTTTCTTTTTCTTTTTTTAACTGAGAATATTCCAAAATATCATATTCAGCAATGATCTTTAGAATTCTCTTCCCCGTTTCCCTTCCTAGCAGTATTCAATAAATGTATCTGGGCATTTTCTTTGTGGTGGTGGTTGTTTTACAGGACCTTGTGGTAACTGAGACACTAGATTCAGAGTCTGGATGGCTCTGCCATTAAAGTGGTATGGATGCTATTGAAAATTACTGAACTACTATAATCCTCAGCAGCCTTCTTTGACATTTTGAAATAATAACAGTGCTTACCTCAAAATATTGGTCTGTAAACCAAACAAGATGATCTATCGGAATGTTTAGCACTTGTGCTCACTCTCTGGTACATACTAAGTGCTTTATAAATGGTAACAGCAGTCTTGCTGCTGCTGTTATTACACTAGTTTACTCCAAGAGATACCTCAAATGCAACGTACTGGAAGCAAGGAGAGAATCATGGCAGAAAGAGTGTGCTTTGTTTTTTAACTTTCTTACAGCAGAATGGGGCTCTTGGCTGGTGAGATTTTCATTGACCATTCTTCTAGTTATATTTGACTTTGCAAAAGTGGTAACAAGGGGGAATAAACACATTTACATCTTTTAGCAATTATGTTCTTCCTATGTATAATGGTTTCATTATTTCTAAGCCTCAGCAAGCTGCTCTAAATTTCTCCCTTCTTTCATTCCAACATCCCCAATCTCTGCCTCTTAGTCCACTTAGCAGCTTCTCCTCCCTCTGTTGGAATAAGTGTTCTGCTAGGTAGCCCAATAGATCCTTGTCAATTCGGCTCTCATTTTTATTTCCCCGTTACCTGGGCTCTTCCCATTCAGCAGTGCTTAGGAACTGATGAAGTGAACAAGAATAATTTCTTCTCACTAGCAGTGGATTATATAGCAACTATTTACAATTTAATACCTTTTCTTTCCAACCATTGCCACACAAAATATTAGCAGTAAGCACTTGGACCACCTCTAGAAATCATGACATAAATAACTTGCAGATGATTCATCCTTTAAAAATATCAGAAGAATTTTTCTCCAAATTACAGCACTCTCTATCTGCCTAAACACACAGAACCATTATCAAGAACTGGCATATTGACACTGTGTTAAAATTTTCATTCATTTCTCTCCTGAGTTCTTACACTTCCAGGCCAATTACTCTCCATTCTGGAAATGCAGTTATTCTCTACATGGTTGCTTTTGTTTCATTTTACACCTGTACAATAAGTATTTCATATAGCCAACAGGTTAGATCACTAAAGACGACAGTCCTGATGTCCTGTAGATTTTTCAAAGCAAAAGTTTTATTTCTCAGAAAGTTAAATTCTTCTTTTTAAACATGAATTTAGGGAGCTATAATCATATTATACTTACCTTTTTTTCTTTTCGGAACTTCAGTGACATAGGTGATTACATTAAAATTCTCAGTTCATGCCAAATGTGCTCCCATAAATGCTTCAGTGCAATTTGGGAAATAATGTTATTGAAAATATTAAATTTGGTGTGGGTTGACTTTAGATATAATTTTTATCTGTCATGTTGAACCTTCTGATCCATTGATTTGCCCTGAAACAAGGATGTTTACGAATCAACAACTGAACATGTCTTTACTAAAAAATGCACATGAGTGTGAAATGTAGTCTTTGCCTGCAAGGAACTTACTACCAATTGGAAACACAAGGAATAGATACAACAGAAGTTGAGTTAAAATAAAAGAACTTGATAGCAATCTGACCAGTGATGATGGAAACCCATTGTTGTATACATGGGTAAGAATCAAATTATGGGTGGAGAATGATAGTTATTGGAGCAAAGGAGAGATGCAGAAGGCTCTTTAAGAGTCAACTTGCAATGAATGCTGATTACCTGCCATGCATTTTAGCAGGCATTTCATGTTTGATGGATTTGAATTTAAGAAAGCCCAAATATATGGCTATCTCTAGGTCTACTTTTCACATGCAGACAATATTCAGAGGTGTTTAATCAATGCTAGTTAGTTGCTGTGGAGAAATTTGAACGCAGAAGTATTTGGTTATAAATTCTGGATTCTATTTGCTGCCTCACACTGTGAAAATAAGCCAGGAAAAGAGAAGTAGGATTCAACTTGATTGTTGAAAGAGGAGAAGTAGGTAAAGAAGCAGAGAGTTAAGGGTAAAGAACAAAGAAAACAGAGCGTACTTTAGACTACAAACAGAGTATGAGAGTGGAGGCAGAAGAAAAATGCTAAATAGTATCTGATGATGGTTATACAATATTGTCTAGATTAAATATCATTGATGCTTATGGATATAGTTGAGAACACAGGCATTGGATTTTGACAAACTAAATGCAAGCTCTTTCATTTATATCTGACCTCCTTTTGGCAGATTACAATATTGTATAGAATAGTTGTGTTGCTTGAAAGAGCTGGTACAATTGGAGTGCTGGTCATATGATACATTTGGTATAGTATGAGAAATTCATTAAAACGTCCATTATGTGTCCTTCTCAGTAGGTATATTATATGTCAATAAGAAGTAGTATGCTGTAAAAAGAGCCAATACATCAGTATTATGGTGTAGATTCAGAATGTCCCCTGAAAGCTTCAAATGATCATGGGCAGGAGCTTGGGGAGGTGACTGAATCATGATTAGTGCTATAGCTAATGCACCTTTTAGAGGAGGGGTCTGGCCGGAAGAGGTGGGATCCGGCAGTATGACCTGAAAGAGTGTAAGTCCTTCCCCACCTCCTTCCTTTCCTCCTGATTCCTTATTGCCACGATGCGAACAGATTTCTTACACCAGACCATTCCTTCATGCCTTCCTGCCTTGAAGCTGGTAGACTATGGACTAAAAATGTGACTCAAAATAAACCTCCCCTTTAAACTATGGATGCCAGGTATTTTGTCCCTGTGACAAGAAAGTGATTATGAAAACATTTAAGCATTCACTGCCATCTCAATGTATTCAGGATGTTGGAGCAGTTGTTATGAGTCTATGTGCCTGAATAGGGTCAAACAATGATTGGAAAGATGATAATATCATCCCAGTATTGTTTAGAAATCTTGCCTTTATGTCAGTGTATTGAAAGGATTCAGATGCCAGAGGGCATAAAGCAATGTCAGCAGTGAAGAGACTTGGCTGTTTGGCTGGCATACAGTTTGGCAGCATGGTTCTGACTCAGGAAATACCAAGGAAAAAAACAGAGTTCATGAAGAACAAATCAAGGAGGGGGGGATATTGGGATGCAATACAAAAATAAATTCATGATTCAAGAATAATTTATTTAATTTTTTCCTTAGAAGTAACTGGAAGAAAGAACTGATGGAGAAGCAATGGAAAGAAGTTGACTTTAGATCATTTGAGTTCCTAGTATCAACATCTCATTAGCAGCTAGCAGTGTCAACCAGTAACAGAGGACACAGTTCAGGAGCTAGTATATCATTTATAAGACCTAATTAGTAAGCACATAAAATGTGAATAGTTTCTTGCGACTATTACACAGAGTAAATGCCTAAATCTGTTAGTTTGAAGAGAATAATTTTGAGTATGTGTACATTTTATAGTCTACCTCTTAGTCTATAGTTAAATTATATTTCTCTCCCTCTAAATTCAGTTATTCAGAAAAAAAAGATCCACTTAAACCTATAGAAATGTATAGAATCCCCATGTTTTTTGACATTTTAGTTCTAGAGAGTTACACTTCTGTAGCCATAGTGGATAGAGTTCAAAATAAGTGAGTGCTATTCTTTAAGTACATTTGTATGTCCTAAATAGTACTTCCTTCCAACAGTAGTTGTCCTCTTTTGAACTTACTTTCATGATGATTAGAGAGGGTTGATTGTTTTGTGTTTACAAGTACACTTATGATTTTAGCAATAATCTTATATCACAGTTAAAATTGATTCTATCGGGGTGGGTTCTTGAGAGGCCCATCTCTTTCTCTTCCTGGAGTCTGCACTGTTCTGGGTCAGAGTGGCTCCAACCAGAAGACATAGTCTGCCTTCCCAGGGACTGCGCGACTGGCGTGGACTCCAGGAAGAGACTCATGGGCCTGCTAAGAATCAAGGACAACCCACCCGCCGCAAGCAAACTGCTGGTTCGGAGGTCTGGCTAAATTGATAGCAACTAAGTTACATTAAGCAACTAAATGCTAGTATTGTTTTGTTGATTTTGCAGGCCTGGGGCCGGCAGCCTGAGCATATCTTGGGAAGATGACTATAGGCAATGTAGCAAGTCTGGGGGATTCTCTTCTGTCTTGTCTTCGAGGCCCAATATTGTTCTCATTATTTTGCTTTATTCTGATTAATTTTTTTGCTTTATTTTAAATTCTGTTTTTATTGGTTTTATTGTGTTTTGATTTTGGTTTAATTTTACTATACCTGTTGGAATGGTCAACTATTCTGAAAATAACAAGATATACTATAGTAGCTATTGTTTTCATAGTATCTTTCTTTGAAGTTCTGTACCAGTTATACTGCTTTGTTTTGACTGACTTTGTTCTGTTATATTTTATTGGATTTTACTATCTTTAGAATAAAAAAATTAAAAATAAAATCGATTCTAACATAATATTGAAAATCCATATCCCCTGCCCCAAAAGATTCTTGACAAAATGCTCACCCAGTACTAGACTATTATATGTTCTGTTTCTCTCTTTCCCTGGGATTGAATGATATCAAAATAAAGTAGGAAGAAGTGTTCATCATTAGAATCCAGGGAAAGTGTGTGTGTGTGTGTGTGTGTGTGTGTGTGCATGTGTGTGTGTGTGTGTGTGACAGAGAGAGAGAGAGAGAGAGAGAGAGAATGTGTCCATAGATATATGTGTATGTGCAAATATGAAAGAGTGAGAAGAAAAGTATCAAGTAAGTTTACTGTAGTTATCTGAAAGACATTGGTTTTACAGTTAATTCTTAGAATCAGTTCTGTTATGATATGTGTCAAGACAAGATATATTAATATATTTCTTTAAAATAATTTTAAATATTTCTTTAAAAGTAATTTTTACTCAAATGGTTGAATTTTTTTCTGAATTCAAATCTTAATAATTGAATATATAAGGGAATTTCACTGATCCATACATGCCTCAAAAATGCCAACACATTTTCAACAAATATTTTGAGGTACCCAAATGAATGTGGAGAACAAGCCAGAACATCAGTGAATTTGCTTTTGAAGCTAAGAACTAGACTGATCTTATTATTCTCCAAACCTCTGCTTTCCTCCACCTGCCCCAAACAAAATGCCAATAAGTCCTCATAATTATACCAATGCAACTTTCTGATTGTCTCCTACCAGAGTTCATATAAAAAAGAATTAAATGTAAAATATAATGCCTATCTTCATAAAGCCTACTTGGATACAAGTGACATTAACATTTAATGGGGAAAGTCAATAAACATAAATCATTACATAGACTCTGGAGTATCAGAAAGCATGAATATAAAATAACTTGGAAATTATGTTAAACCTAGCCATCCAGTATGTGTTAAATACTCCATAGCAGGTTTTATACTTGAATAGGGAATGTTGTTCTTCAGTGCTTTGCTCCTAGCACTTAAGAGAGTACCTTAGATTAGTAAATAATAAATACTTGCTGAATTAATGAAGGAATTTGTTTATTCAGGCCATATGAACTCTCTAAGTACTAGTCATTAGTTTCTCATTTTATAGATACTAAAACTGAGAACTTGAAAAGTAAGTAATACTGTATGCTCTGAATCACAGAGTAGCATAAAATGAGATTTAATCTCAGTCCACCTGCCACCAAACCTCTTACTTATGCCACTGAAAAGCCAGAACTCTATAGAAATGACCCACATGTAACATAAATATGTAGTCTAAGAAAATTGTCCAGCATTCTATTCAAGTTGAACACTTCAAAGTTAATATTGCAATTAATACTATAAAACTTAGAAACTGCTGAAACTCATGTACCTCTGATTTAAACTAATAGATTGCCAGCATATCAATATTTAATTTCCAAATAACACAAGCATGGTTTTAAAGGGAATGTTACTATTTTCTTATTGTTAAATATGAGCAGATGGCAAGAATGACCTTCAGCTTTTACAGGATTTTTATATCCAACAGTAGAAAGTGCCACATGTAAGATTCACACTTGACTAGACTGGTGACAACTACAGCTCCTGCCCTAATGACCTATGAGAAATGCTGATACAAAACAAAGAGAGGAAAATCATTCCACAAGCTCTTCCGTGGAAGTTGAGCATTGAAAGTGAGTTTTATACATATTTTGAAGTAGCATAATTTAATTGAAATAATTTTCCCTTCCAAAATATTTATACATTTGTAAATAATCTAGAGTACATTATATTAGATTTAACAAAGATTGAAACTTAAAATCAAGATCAGGTAGATAAATTAAATACAAAATCATAAAATAATGAGACATCAGATATGCAACAAGTCAGCTATATTGCTTGAGAATAACAATGAAATGAGATTTCATTTATTTATACAAAAATGTTTAAATATTCAAAACAATATAGTGTATCAAAATGATGCAATACATGCAGCAAGTAGAAACATCATCAGACATCATCTAATTATCCACAGTATGGATTTTTGAAATTCAGAATTAATATGGATCTAGTTTCAGAATAGTAAATTGGAGAACTTTCCAATAGTGATAAACATGGATTTTTGTTGCACTGAGGAAGATAAATATATGTTATCTATGTATTCCTTATCACCTCCATGTGCCCTTGGACTCAAGGCCAATGTCATTATTCTCTACTGAATTAGTAAAAACTGGCTAACTGCACAGACAAACCAGTGCTTTGCTAACTTGCTTTATTGAAATTGTCTTTTATAATCTGCTCGAAAGTCCTGTGACAACAAATTAGTTTACATAGGAATTTATCAGTTATTCTTCTCCAGAGAAAGGGAACCAAAGTGATATATTTGTAGATATCTGCAACCATAATTATGTCCAGATCTGGATATCTTTGCATGTTGTGTAAGCCAACTCCTTATGATATTGGAATTCCTTCTATGTTATAAGGAAGTGGCTCACACAATTACAGAGCGTGGCCAGTCCCACAGTCTACCATCCTCGCGCTGCAGAGCCTGGAGAGCAGGTGATGTAGTTCTAGTGAAGATCTGAGAACCAGGAGAAACAGCGCTCTGAGTTCCAGCTCAGATTGACTCCGAAGGCTTAAGCTCTAGGAAAGCTTGTGGTTGTATGGTCCAGTCAAAGTTCTAGAGAAGACTATGCACCAGCTTGAAAAGAAGCAGAGAGAGTGAATCCTGTCTTACTCCTTGTCTTTTTATTCTTCAGGTTTCTGATACGTTTCATGAGACTTCACACAGGGAAGTTAGTCTGTTTTATTTAGTCTACCAATTCCAGTGTTAATTTCATATCCACAAATACCCTCACAGCACAGGGGATGTTGGATCAAAATCTAGGCACCCTATGATGCTTAGACACATAAAATTAACCCATCGTTAACTGGGACACATAAAATTAACCCATCATTAACCCATCATTAACTGTGACACATAAAATTAACCCATCATTAACTAGGATCACAGGGAAGGAGACCTTTTTGGGGAGCCATGCAGAGGTATTAGCAGGGCAGATCCTCACCCTGAGTATTGCTCTGGACACTGTGCTGTCTCCTCCCACAGAGGCTGCACTGCTTCTGCCCAACTGAGTCTCAGCACAGTGCTGGGTGGTTACTGCCAGTGAGCAGAGTAAGTTTCCATGGTGTATCATGTCATCTGTCCTTGAGCCTTCTCATTGCCATTCCTGAATTTCAAAAAATATATTATCATGTATTAGGGGAAAAATAAACAAAGATCACTAGTAAAGCAAGAAGAGATCAAAAATCTAAGAGGTGAAAAGCAGAATTGGAAGCACAACCGAGGGCTGTCCAATACGGCAACTGATTTTTCCAGGATTCCTGGGAACTCTTTTTGAAAAGAGTTTGAAAAGTGAAAGTCTCTCATCCTGGGAACTCCCTAGGTCCCAGGCAACTGGGATTCAGCAAAATAGATATGAGTTGCTCAACTTGTCTATGGTGAAAATGATTCTTTATTTCTTAATTAATCATGTATCCATGCATGTATAAAAACAATTAAAATGTAATCCAGCCTGGGCAATGTATCTAAGTGTACATTGACTCTTACACTTTTTAGGTATCCTTTGGCCTATTCATCTGATTTTCAATCCATATATAACTAACTTCATAAAATGTTATAAATAAAAGAATCTATGCTGGAAAAATATAAGGGGGTGGAGGGAAAGGGAAAAAGAGAATTGAAATGTGTCATGTGCATGTACCAGTTCCTACAGTGAATGCAATCCTTATGTACAGCAAACATATACTAGTAAAGGTTTAAAAGCAATAAATACCACAAAAAATAAATAGAAGAGTTTCTGGAAGTATGAAATAAAAAAGACATATAAACTACGTGCATAAAATTTCATATGATATTCAATATACAAATTACTCTAAAAAGTAGTAAAAATGGCCCAAAAGTTAATAAATTGCTTACTCTCAACTTTTTCCTTTTCCTTTTCTTGTGAATCACTTTAAATGGGCCCTGATATATGGACAAAATCAGTGCAGGAAGAAAAGAGTGTTTGTCCAGTCTTAAAAGGGAAGAATCAGGGTTGGCATCTTTGTTCTGACATGACGGACTGGAAGTGGAAAGGATTCAAATTAATATAGTGCAACGATAATATAAGAACAAGATACTGAGGAATACAGAAGCCAGGGGAACACACAGGAAGGTCCCAGTGCTTGGGTACAGAGATAAAGCAGGGATAACTTTGAATTTGCTCACCAAAGGAAGTGTTTGGTCCTAAAAGCTAAAGAAATGATAAAAAATTAAGAAATAATAAAATAAAAAGGACAATGTAGAATGATGAGAAAGTGGGGTTAGCTTGGAAACTGCTAATGTTCATTGAAATCCAAGCAATTCTAGTTACTAGTAATAACTATGATCAGTTTTAGACACCCACTACTTCAGTTCTTTCATCAATAATATTGTACTCCCAATACTATGAATACCAAAGAGTTGTGGTGAAATATAAAAAAGATTAAATATATGTATTTATTTATATAACTTATATATAATATACCCTTATATATCTATATCACATACTATATAATATAAAATGGTATATATGTCTACATACATGTTTATGAATAGGGTTCATCATTTAGAACTATAACATTAACAATATATCTCAGGACTAATAATTCTAACTTCTTTTCTTTTGAGAAATATTCATCTCAATTTACATAGTGATTCATAGTAAGCTGTGAAAAAAAAAACATGATTCCTTATGCATAGAGAAAATTTTTCTTCCTCTGGCTTTCAAATTCTTCAACATGTGCCAACATTTCAGATATTGAGTGTTATGCTCAATTTATCCCACAGTTGTTTGTCTTCTTCCAAAATACCATGAGTTTTTTGAAAGGAAGAGAGGCTCATTAATAGTGGTAAATTTGCCTTTATTTCTCTTGTGAATACTTAAGTCTATTATTACTTAGTTGCCAAATAATCATTGTATTTCTCCTGAGCATTTTTCCATCTTCCTTTGCTCTCCCATGGTCTCCCATCTTCTTGTATCTCATGTCACTCTCCAAAAGTTGCTTGTGACTCCTGTTCAGGGCATATGTTTCATAACCGTATGAATCTCGGTTATTACTAGTCTTCTGCTATTCCTCCTCTATAGCCAAAACTCTTTTGGTTTGCACATATTCAACACAGAAGAAGTGAAGTTTATAATAGACCAACGGAATTAGGATTCTTGAAATATCTGAGAAAGCAAGAGGAGGGTGTGGCCAGAAGGTGCTGAGAGAAGAGAAGGGCACACACTGGAATCCAAGAGGAGGAGTGCTTCAGGTCATTAGGTGACTTTTGAGTCATGGGGTAATATTTGAGTTTGCTTTAAAATGTTATGGAATCCTTTAAGGACTGTCTAACACACAAAAAGAGTCATTCTAACTATGGTTTGTAGACTGGAATACAGGGTAGTAAGCATGGAAGTCGTGTTATGAAGAAAGACTCGATATTCTAAGGTGGAACCGTGAACTACTCCCTACCAATGTCTGGTCTTCTACCCATCTTGGAACTCCAATTTTACTCCATGTTCCCACAGATTATTTAAATTTGAGGGTTATGTAAAGCCACGTAAATCTGCAGAAAGTTTGGCAGAAGGGCAGTGATGCACCAGGAAGTGTCAAGTGTCTCTGACGTCCTGAGATACCCAGAGAACAAATTCGGTGGACACCTGACTGTGTTCTTCAGTTCCATGTTCTGTCTTTTATGAGGTTCAGCTACTATAAGATGTAACTCATGTGGTATGCCTAAAAAAAAAATAAAAAGTTCAGGTGAAGCCAGTTTCTGTGATTATCTACAGTAAAAATACCTCAATTGTGATCAATTTCAGGTTACCAGTTGCACGTCACTGATCATAAAATTGGGAAGAAGTGTGCACACCAATCCTTTGAGAGCTGGCTCCAGCAAACAGGAGTGGATAATAAAAGGGTGAATGCGTCTCATGGAACTCCTATTTTGTTCACTTCCTTAAGTGAACTCAAATCTGGGATACTGGTCCCATTTTATCATCTTTGACCCTTGATGCTTGAGCTGTCTGTCTTTCTGACCTGACCCCACTTCCCAGTTATCAGAATCATAAGAAACATACACAGGATGTCTTTCAATCTCAGGGTATGATATTCAAACTATTCCATGTGGGTTCACCCATGTTGTATCACTAATCTATTAAAAAATCCATCAATTTATTTTTGCTACACTAATATCATAGACTTCCAAATTTCTAAGCAGACATAATAATAAAAAGCAATTCTATTTAACACACAGATATTTATGTTATAAGTCAAATTAAATGTTTTAAGTATTATTTTGTAACCCGATTATTTCCCAGAAGCAGGAGGAAGACAGTAGATCTGTGGGTGAGGTTGAAAATTAACTTATCCTACTGACCATGAAAAAATTCTCCTGTGAACAGGTGAACAGGGCCAGTGAATGAAAAACGAACTGCAAAACTCTTCATTACTCCCAGCAAACTAAATTATAGTCTCTACTCACTACTCAAGAATAAATGGTTTCCTCTGGTTACAAAAGTGATCAGTAAGAGTGACAGGAAAGAGAAAAAAGAGCAGCTACCCTGGACTGATACCTTTGTATCACTTATACGATCAAGTCATTAAATAGTGGAAAGCATTGTGCACAGCCCAGAGTTGTTTTCAGGCAAGTATCATTTTACAAAGTCAAGGATATTTGAGTTTTTTGCAGTTTGGGTGAGTGTGAGGAAGCAAAGCGCTTTAACTTCCATCTCAAACTGCCAGCTCTTTCCATGTGCAGTGATTATTAAAAGTAAGTTCTTAATTTGAAAAAGCATCTCTGTTAATACAGCTGCTAATTAAATTACTAATCATGCAATAATCCTTAATGTTACATTATCTGGAAAATAGAATGATAAGGTCATAATCATCCAAGGAATAACTTTAAAAGACTTGGGGAGAACAGCTAAGTAAGCCACGGCTGAAGAGGTAAGATGACACGAGGACATTCAAGTGGGCATAGTTCATTAAATCCCCTTCCTGTTCTACTTTAAAAAAAATTGTGTTCAACAGTATCTAGCTCATTTAATACCTGGAGTGGAGCATTCAGGTGGTTAAACAAATGAGATTCATACAAGCCTCGTCACCCTGTAATTCACATCTCATTTCCTCTTTCCTTTGTGCTAACATCTGCTACATCATTCTTACTATCTGGAGAACTCTCGGAAATGCCCCTGCCGGAACATGGGAAGCAGTGTTCAGATCCATTGATAGGATATGTGTTTTACTACCTCTTAGGAATGGAAGGTAGACACCTTTAAAATGCTGTGTTATGCTTAGACCTTAGGCAACACCTTTGCAATTTTTAAAACTTAGATCTAAAAAGGACCAAATATTGCTTTCCTGAACCCAATGTCACATTCCTGAATTCTCATGTTATAGAAGTCCAGTTCTGCAAAAATATCCTTTCACGCCCACTGAACACTCTCATAAGAGGGTAACATCTGTTATTTCTGATAACCATACTGCTGACTTTACAAGCCCTTCTCAGGTCTCTAAATGAATCCATGTGAAAATATTAAGCCTTTCACTGTCCCAGGGAGTTGCTGACGTCCAAATGTAGCTGATTGTTGCTCGTTTACTTCCATCCCAGACATATGTGGATATCTCTGATAAGTTACTGTATTTTACAAATTAGTA
This sequence comes from Dasyprocta punctata, assembly GCA_004363535.1. Classification (NCBI taxonomy): domain Eukaryota; kingdom Metazoa; phylum Chordata; class Mammalia; order Rodentia; family Dasyproctidae; genus Dasyprocta; species Dasyprocta punctata. The sequence continues at coordinate 44,102 of RJWM01001767.1, forward strand.
AAGCAAATAGAGACTGCAGATCTCCTGTTATAAACTGCAGTTAAATGCTTTCTTTCTCACAGGGAAATTTTTAAGTGTAAGAGTCTGTTGAAGTGTGTGGTGAAGAGAAAGATGAAACATCTGTTTCAAGATAGATTTTTAGAGTTACGGTAGTACTCTCAAGGCTCCAAAAGCGTTCTGATTAGGATGGCTCTAATCTCCCAGAAATGATCAAAGCACTTATCTATATGGAAATTTAATTGAAAATATTTTTTTCAATCTGAAATTAAAATAATTTTCTAAAAAATGACCTGAAGTTTCACCTCAAAACCAAATTGAAAGTTTCAGAGAATTTACAGTATTTGCAATCATCTCTTTTGGGGGGAAAATTGCACACTTTTGTCCAAAACATTGAAAGCTTGTTCCAAAGAATGAAGACAAAAAGATAATTAGTAAAATACTGTCACTAACTTTTAGGAACTTACAGCTTACTTGAGGAGACAGATGCAAAACCACATGTTACCGTGTGACAGTTAAATCCTGTGATATTTCCATCAGCAGAAAAGTTATTCCATTGTTCTTGGAATATTCTGATGTTCCTTCAGAGGAGTCCTTTGTTGAAGCCTGGAAAGATGGAAATACAAATATGTGATCATGGAATGCATTTTCTCCAAACTGAAATTCAGAGGCTACTTCCTGGTTATGGTTTAAATATGCAGTGTCCCCCACAGACTCTTGGGTAGGGAGTTTGGCCCCAGGTCAGCAGTGCTCAGAGGACTTACAGAGGTGAGTGAGCCATGAAGGTGCAGGATGAGAAGAAGCAGCAGCAACTGGAGATGGCTGGGGCAGGGGGCTGAGCAGCCCATGGATGCCTTGTTAATAGTGAGTATAGAACCACGGAGAGGATTTTGGAAAGACAATCACTTAGTGACATCTCCCTTTCTGAGAGCCTGACTCCTGTCTCTGACGGGAGTAGATCAGTGGAGAAAAATGGAAGGAGAGAAACCTCAAATCCACATCACTGTTACAAAGTTATTATAGGACCCTTGGTGAGAAAGAGTACAGTGACAAGAATGATAGAAAAATTGGATAAGCATTTAGGTGGTTGATCAGGACTTGATAATAGATGAAGAAAGAATGCAAAGCAAGATAGGGATGTTTTCTATCTTTCCATTTAAGTTTTTATTAAGACATGTTTGCAATACATGATTAACTTCCTTATGAAGAGTTGTACATATGCATAACACATCTTATACCTTTTTCACTGGTTCCCTTCCTCTCACTCTTCTCTCTCTCCATCTCTTGGTCCCATCCAGACATCCCCAGAAGTGTGCTTTACTATTCCCCTGGGAGGCTCCCAAAACAATCAAGTTGAAAATCTAGTTTAACTGTCACAACATGTGACCACTCCATAGACAGTGCAGACCAGAAGAGAGACAAAGAAGTAAAAGGTGAATCCCCATTATATCTAGGATGACCAGTAGGATGGACATAATTTTACTCAAAGTGGTCACTTAATGCTTCATGATGGTGAGTGGATGCTCACTGCCTATGTTTTATAAATGACTTTAGTCTCACATTAGATTACACAGACCTCCTATATTATACTATTTACATTTTAGTAATAGCCTAAGAAGGCTATTTCCTTTCTTCAGGCTTTCAAGATACGAACCTGTTTTGTATTGTTTTTCTATATCCAGGGCACTATTTACACTGTGCAGTCATGTAACGTATGTTAACCGATGCTGGAATAATAGAGTCAAAAGCATCCTCTATCCATCAAAGTGACAGTTGCCCAACCTTCTGGTATGGCTGCTTGTAAAACTAGCAAATCCTTCAAGACAATAAGATTCCATATTCCCCAGAAAATCATTCCTGGAAAGATGTTGTCTAGTTTATGAGTCATGGTTATAGACTAGATGTCATTTTGTATAAAAACAACAAATAACAATAGAATGATTTTCTGAACATAAAATATGATAAAGGAAATAAGCTACACATTTCTTCAGTTTCATTCAAATTAATAATCTTCACAGTACTATAAAATTACAACTACACGATGACTAATAACATAAAAGGACCACATTATATTGTAGATGATCAGCCACTTTTGCCTTCATGGATCTTTTATTCCATTGAAAAATGAAATTATGTTCATATTTTCTCCCACATAAAATTTTATTTTTTTAATTTGAAAAAATTTATATTTTGTGGTGTCCTCTAAAAGCATTTTGGGTCTTTGTTATTGTCTTCCTCTGACTGATTGGGAAGTAAGCTCTGAATAAAATGACATAAATAATCAGTATCTTATAAACATATAAAAATAGAACTATAGCTAAATTTTAATTACTATGTGTAGAAAATTTAAATACTTGATAAATTTGCTTATACTTTACGACAAACATGAGTATTTCACTTTTCAAAGAATAAATTAAATAATTCAAATCTCAAAGTCTGATTCTAAGTAATTAGAACCAATGACTTTTCATTTCTTCATGGAGATGAAGGAAAGCAAATTATTGAATATAATCTTCTTATATTTTTAAATTTATTCACTACCTTCTGTAAGTTTTATTCCCTTAACATCAAGGGTACCTACAAGTAAAACAGAAATCATACAGAAAATGCAAATTGAAACAAAAATACTATTGCACAATCTATAAATTTGGCAAAAATGTAACAGTTGTGTAACACTGAGAAATACTGAAGCATCTGGATGCTCAGAAGGTGCTGGTGGGAGAAGCTCTGTTTAATGGACATCCATATGGCATTGCTGAGTCTAATCAAGCATGTGATATCATTAGACATAGAAATTCATGTCTGTCTTTCAGACCTGCCACAGATATAGTACTAAAACGTCCATTGCTGCTTTGTGCGGTAGCAGAGCGTTAGAGATGGCTTCATATCCATTATTAGGGTGAGGAATGTAGAACAGATACACTAATAGAATTCTTTTCAGTACTTACAAGTAATGAAATTTACATATTGCCACATGGCTCTGAAAAACAATATTGTATAAACGGAATGAAATTTGTGTTTATCCTATCATTAATGCATGTTAACATATAGTACAGCACTGAACTTTGTTAAAAAACCATACATTTGAATAAATGTTTCCCAGGAGCCATATGTCTAAATAAATCTGTAAAATGTTTATTGAAAGGATTTTTTTTTTTTTTTGTGACACCAGGGGATTGAGCTCACAACTTCATGCCTGCCAGACAGGCGCTTAAGCCACTGAGCCAAACTCCAGGCTCTTGAAAGGATATTTTTGAATGTAATCATGAGTGTGCTTATTATAAAGCGAGAGGACTGGGAGACATATGCATTAAATAAGAGGGAAGAGAGTGATCATGATTTTTGTATCATGAATTGACAAGCATAAAAAGCTTAAATCTTTGTACCTTAAGGTCAAAGAATTTACTTTAAAACTAAGTAAGATTTTAATAAGGAAACGTCTTCACTGTAAAAAGGAAGATTCACAAATTCAAATGCTGACTGCAGCTATGGAAAGCAGGTAAATCACTAGTTCCAAATGAGCATAATTGACTCAGAATTTACCAATCTCAGATTCTTAATCTTCCTTGATGGCAAAAGCCTCTAGTTAGTCAAAAGAAGATGTTGAATTTGATTTGGGGATACTATTCCCCAGTCTTAAAACACTGGTTATGATAAATTTTTAAAATAGTATAAACTTGAACCTTATAAAAATATAATATGAATATATATCAAATATTTTACTTAATGGAAAAGTAATATGCAATAAATATTTTATAGAAGAATCAAGATTGCTGAAATGAATGTCCTTACCACATATAAATTTATTCAGTACCCATAGAGCAGTAATGATCAACTGTGTCACTACTGTACATAATTTGCATTTCTATGAACAAGAATCATCTGCATTATTATCAGTATTCCACAGCTTATGAAATTGTAGAATAGCTCAAAGACAATGAAAATCCCAGAGACCCAATGAATAAGACAAACCAAGCAATGCCTAGTTTTGGTTAAATAACAACCCAGTAATATTTTTGTTCTATTTTTAAGTGTTTCACTTTTTCTCCCCTACAATAATGAAGTCAACTGAAAAAGAATACAGTCATTGTGCTTATTATAAAGCTCAAATACATGCATTTAACTACCAAACCTCTTCTACATTTCTAGTACACTATGAAGAAAGGAAGAGTAATTCTTTAATTTATTAACAGTCAGAAAGTGTACAAGCGCTTTTAAAACCTCTCTTTTTTGCTCTATCATCTTTGTTTCTTTGCTGACACTTGCCTGATAACTATAGAGTCTGTCAGAAAAATGAGTAACAAATATACAAGTACAAGCCTAGCATGGCAGTAATCTACAATCTCATCACTGTGGTAGTCTGAGGCAAAAATGTTACAAATTCAAACCCAGCCTGGGGAATTTAGCAAGACTCTGACTTGAAAAAACAAACAAACAAACAAAAAAAGGGTGGGGCTGCAGATACAGCTCAGTGTGAACCTTCTGGGTTCAATTTCCAGTACTGCAAATGAAGAAGCAAAAAAATCCACTAAGTTCAAGATATCCTTTATCTTGGAGAAAGGCCATAGCTTATTGGTGCTATGAAAACAGAAACAAGAAGAGGGGGCAAATTTAAAAAGCTGTAGAGTTATTTCTTTTATGCAGAATGTAGTTTGAAATTTTTGACTGCCTATGATGTGGCTTCCCATTTATTTTTTAATAGTAGGCAGAAACTGTCTGCTATGTTTTTAGTTTCAAAGTCACTTACCTTTTTGTAAAATGTACAGCTTTGTGGTATGTCATCTAACCATATTTCTAAAATTTAATTAGATCATGAGCTTCACCCCTTTTGATTATACCCAAGTAGGTATGTTTTGTCTTTTCAGGATAACTGGCCTCAACTAGCAGAGTAATAAATGCAGTCTGATCTCAGCTTTTTCCAGAAACCTGTTTTGGTATAAATCCTGAAACATTAACTTGGGCTAAGTTAATTGCAGTATTGAATTTAAAATACCTACTTCATAAGCTTTCTCTCTATGGGGCAATAATTCCTGTGGACTCCAAAGCATTTTGTCAGGGAGTTAGGTGGGATAGGTAGATATACGATCCAAGTACCTATTCTAGGACAGCATTTTCTTTGCCATTGAAATAATTTAATACTTGCATATTTGTGTTAATTCGAATGGTGTGAACTATGGCAGCAGACATATTTAATCACGAGTACAAAACTAGCTATGTAAAGAATAAATTTGTTCTGACTTAATGTTTGTTGTGAAATGTATGCCATCAATTTTCCCCAGTGTTTTTGTTTAAATCAGATCCATGTCTGTCTTGGAGAAGGAATGATTTGCAGACAGATCCAATGTGCTTTTCTCAGCCATGTTTTCATTTGATCTTAAAACAAGGGCCCTTTTCACCTTGAATTTTTACATTCCTTTCCTCAGTGGTGGCATTTTTGAGGAATCTCTTTATTCATTATAAGAAATTCTCGCCTGATTTGGCTTTTGGCTTGGAATTGACTTTCCTTATGTCTTTTTTGTTTTAGGGTGACATTAAAGCAGACCACAGCACAATAGGGCCTTGGCTAAGAAGGCATCTTTTCTGGCAGACTGCTGGATGCTATGGAATTCCAGACTCCATATTAGAAGTGCTGCTTTTGAGTATGCATTCTAAATACTAATGTGAAGAGTTTCATTATGATTTCCCAGTATCCTATGTTATGAGCTGTTCTATCTCAGGAGCAAAAGGGACTTCACCACTTCTAAAGAGTCAGAGTTCTTTACAAGTGGCAGCTCCACCAGAATCCTCCTTCACAAAGGTGTAAATGACCAACTTTGGGAGGCCAGACAAAGAATGACTTTCAATCCATGAAAAAAATTTGAGTAATTATTTTGGAAACTTACATTTTGATTGTTCTGTGCATTGTAGTATATTCAGCAGCATTCCTGGCCTTTATACACTAGCTGCCAGTAGTACTTACTTCCCTACTGGTGACAAGCAAACATGTTTTTTGGAAATTCTCAGATTGTACCTCTTCCCTTAACCACTGATTAAAATCAGGCTTATAAAAAGTTACATTGGTCAGCTTTTATTTCTCTAAATGCACTGGTGTATAGTTGACCTCTGTTTTAGTTACTTTTCACACTTTTCACTAGTTGCTGAGACAAAATACCTGACACCCAAAAATTAAGAAAGGAAAGGTTTATTTCTTACAGTTCTTGAAGGTTTCAGTCCATATTCGGCTAGTTCCAAGGCAGGGTGGCATGACACCAGGGCAACACTTCAAAGCAGCAGCTGGAGCAAAAAGGGTCAAGAGCAAGCCTCTTTTTCTCCCTTATATTGTACACAGGAAACCCCTTCCCACTCCAGGGTGGGTGTAGCATTCACAAATCTCCTTGCCTTCCTTTGCACAGGATGAGAATATTTACAAAGTAAGAACCCTGGTTCCCTGCTGAGTCTCTCAGTTAAACTTCTGACCTTCTCAAATTGACGAATAAACAGGTAACTGCTTGGGCTCTACACCCCAGGATGTAGAGTTGCTGAGTTACTTAATGAAGCTTCTAGACTTCTCAAGTTGATGCAATGTATAAACCATAACATCCTCTTTTTGAATAAAACTAGAGGAAATAATATGATACTGACAGTGAAAATACGTTTTATTTTAATATCAGTTATATGGAAAGCACCAACTCATCATACATATACCATGGACATGTTATAGTTTGGCTGTGGACTGTTTCCATGTACTTACTTTCCTGGAAAGATGGGTCCAGCTCTATAGACTGCTCTCTGTTACTAGATGATATGATTCTAAGCACGAATTTTATAAGTCAGTTCTGTGGTGGAAAGCACCACTTTTGACAAAAATAACAAACATTTTTTCTGCACCTATATCTTTTTTCCTCCTCTCTTACAAACTCGAAAAGAACTTTCTTAAAAAGGCAACAAAGAGTGGAGTTGAACTATTTGTTAGAGCTAGTCAGCTCCCGCGTAAGACTTGCCAATTAGTATTTATTCTTCATTATAGAGGATTTCGAGAGTGTAAACATTCTCCCCCAGTTAAAACCCCAAAGAATGTCAAAGTGAGCATCTGTGATACCATTTCCCAAACAGTGCAGTCAGGATAATTAAGCTTTCATGCACTCACCTGTTCAGAAAACAGAATGTGTTTGTTTTAAAATTGTGCTTAGTTTTAACTTCACCTCTGGGCCCAGGCATGAGCCAGAGATTTAAAGATTATTAAGAACATGAATCAGGTTTATGCCATTTCTGTAGATCAGTGACTTCTTGTCCAGAGAGACCGTTGACTTTATGGCACTTTTATCTTTCATAATTATGTACAATTTATTAAGAAAAATAATGATGTAAATTACAATATTAGTTCCAGGGACTTAACCTTTACAAGATTCTAGGCTTTTCTGAAGCCAGTATCAAAACATCTCCAAGGCCTCAACCATGAAAATGAAAAGCCCTCTCTAGTTATTCACACCTAAACATGGGAAGAGTATCTCAACATCATCCTCTCTCGCAAGGATTAAGTTAGAAAACTATGGTCTTTCCAGGCTGAAAGAAGCATCTGCTAAGTTAAGGAGGTCTTGAAGAAGGATTGTTGTGATTGTTAATCTGAAATGTAATCCTGTCTCAGGCTGCTCTAACCTCCTCAATCAGCAGTCTGTTCTTACCTAATTACAGGATTCTAAGAAAATCTAATGAGGTACTGTCAGATTTACATTGGAATTATTTTAAATGTTATCTCAGTAGCCATGGTAATGATATATAAATGGACAAAATGACACCAAAGATCTGGAGAAATGTCACAGTTACACCTACAGTGGCTCTTAGCATACACATGAAGTCAGCATATTTTAAGCTTTTTGGGTCCTCAAGAAAATGGAATTGTTTTGTCAAAGAAGCAAAGTAAGATGGGAACAATTTAAGTTACACTGTAAACCTGATCTGTTTTATTTTATTTTATTTTTTTACTTAATTCTCCATCAGGTAAGTATAGGATTCAGATCAATTTCCTCCTTATTTTGAGTTCTCTGAGCATTGCTATTTGGTTTTTTAAAGGTCTTTAATCTGGGCTTTGCTATGAAAATTTTAGATATCTGGCTGTTTTAGCCATGTTTTTAGTGCTCCTTGGGGAGCTGCAACAGTGAAGTAACTTTTTGTGTGCATTTAGTTTTAAAAATCTAAAAAGCAAAAGAACTGTAATACTCATAGATTCTAGTTATTGGTAGAGCTGCCCCTTACAAACAGGCTGAACTTGGCTTCCGCAGGAACTTACACAACTCAGAGCAGTTCACTCAGTGAAAATGACAGCAAAGTTAGGGCACAACGAGACCATTACGGAGTTTTCTAGCTCCTCAAACACTTTGAGAAAAGATTATTTTCATCTGTCTTCACATCTATGATATAGAGGCAGGATGCAGAATAAATTATTTCACATTTTCACATTTCTATAATTGTTTAAAGATATAGTTTCCGTATAGAAACCTCTTATCAAAGGGTGATCTAGGATAGGTTCATCAAACATATGGTATGCATAGTACCACCACTATCTTCTCTCTTTCTCTCTTTCCTGCTTTCCCTCTTTCTCTTCTCTTCTCTTCTCTTTTCTTCTCTCCCCTCCCCTCCCCTCCCCTCCCCTCTTCTCCTCTCCTCTCTTCTCCTCTTCTCTTCTCTTTTTCTAGGCTGCAGTGAGGTGAGCAGTTTCCTTCACCACAGGCTTCTGTCATACCGTACCGTACAACCACAGTTCAGAACAAAGCCAACTAACTATGGACAAAATCCTCTGAAGCCATGAGCCAAAGTAAGGCTTTCCTCATTTTAAATTGATAATCTTTGGAATATTGTCACAGTAGTAGAAAACTAACACAGTGCTGACTGTTTTGTTATCTGCTGTGTCATACACAGCACCTTGTCACTGTGTCCTCGCATGGTAGAAGTGGAAAAGTCTCTTATAAAGACAATAACCCTATCCATGAGGACTCAAACTCATTACTTTCTTACCTCCCAAAGACCCTGTCTTCCAACAGCATCAGTTTGATTTCAGCAAATGAAATTTCACAGGCACATAAATATTCAGACCATAACCACTATCCATCCAGAAATTATGGCAGATATTGATAATAGCTTTTTGCACATACTTACCTCTAGCCAATTTGCACTGTTACTCTCTGCAAAGCTTCTGACTCTACATCAGAATTGGTGTGTAGAAAGAAACCAGTCTCCCATCTCAGGGTTGGAAGAGTCTGGATATATTTAAACATGGACGAATTTGCTTTCTTAAAACACACTTGTAGCAAAATAAATCACTGTTTTCTAAAAAATTTCAGTTGTTAGTGCATTGTTTCCTCCAATGGTGATCATCTTTCCAGCCCAGTTGTGTTATCTGAAGTTCTGCAACATGTAATCGATGTGGCTTTTTAGAAATATATTTGTAAATCTTGATCAAATTACAATGCAAGTCACTGGAGAATGAGCTTTTATCCACACTCAAATACATAAATATAGATACCTTTCTAGAAATTTGGTTGACTTACCAAATTATCAATATTTAGAAGTTTAAAAATGTTATAGAAATTCTACTGCAAGACCAAACTGATAGCATGTATTGTCATATAAAAGGAAGTGAAAGAAAAATGTTTTAAATGGACTCAAGACCTCAGTTTATTTAATATAATTTATTAAGTGTTTCCTGTCCTTAAATAACTAAGATCATCATTGATAACTTGTCACTGTTACAGTGGTGTCCCTGATTAACTGAGAGAAGCTAGATCATATGTGGTCTTCATTGACCATTTATAAAAATACAAAATAATATTTCTAGACTTACCTAAATTCAAATTTCTCCTAATTGTGATGTTTTTACTCCCCCTCTTCCATTCTCTTTTCCATATTAAGCATTCCTAGTTCTCAGTGAGCCCCTCTACTTCTCTCCATTTATACGTGTCCTGCTGGCTCAACTTACCCTTGTTCTCTTTCTATCAGCACTAGCACCTGGCATTCATAATGAGAGCCTGAATAGAATACTATATGATGTAGAACAACTTAAATCCATATGGTAGCTCTCCTTCTTGCCTGATGTGTGCTTTTTCGTGTATTATTTAATAATGTTTACCCTCATTTTTCACAGATGTGGAGAAAGTGGGTCTATGAGAATACTTACATGAGAATTGCTGAGGATTAGATACATACACAACACAAGGAGGAATGCAAGGGCCCGTGCAAATTGCCACAGAAAGAGTAGCCACCCTTATCATTAGAATTTCTATTTCATTAATGAAGTCAGTAATACACACTAAAGTGCTTCTAAGACAAGGTACTGGTATTTTAGTCTTTGGATTATTAACTCCAGGAAGAGAGGAATCATATCTTTTTTAATCAGCATTAGATACCCTCTGTATTTGAGGGTTCCATATCTGCAAATCCCACCAATGACAAATTGAAAACAAATAGAAAAAGTTGCATCTGAACATGTACATATACATACTTTTTTCTGAATTGTTATTCCCTAAATAATCAAGTATTAACATAGCATTTACAGAGTATGAGGTATTGTAAGTAATCTGAAAATGACTTACTGTGTGTTGGAGGATGACTGTAGGTTATATGCAAATATTGTGCCATTTTATGTACTTGACTTGACAGCTACAAATTTGGGCATTGCTGGAGAGTCCTGGAATCACTACCATATAGGTACAAAGGGACAACTATATTCATAATAATGAATAAATAATTATAAATAAGAATGACAAAGAAAAAGCATGAATAAGAATGAAACATGTTGTGGTACCCAAGATGAACTTACCTATTTGAGAATTTTTCCTGTTGGCCCAGATTCAGTTTAGTTCTGTGAGTGCTTTATGTAGGCTTTTGGAATCATAGCATTGTACCAAGCATGTGTATATGTTTATTTATGTTGGTCTTTTTTTGCAAAAGAAATGCAGGGGCAGGGAATCCGTCAAGTATTTCCTCAGAAGACTGATTTTGCATTGAAAAAACAATAAACAATCAAAAGTTCTCTTTTAAATTCATTTTCAGAAATTTGGTTTGGGTATATGCACCACCTGAATCTGAGCCTTCCTAAACTTGCCTTCTCTGGTTTCTGAGATTTATCCACACTGCCTTAGTAGAAAGTACTGCGGAAAGGCAGAAGACATTGTATCACAGAGAATTCACAATTTCCTGGTCCCTGTGAAGGAATTCTTCAGGTATACATGTCATTAGACAACATCGGGTTGTGTGTTGGGAATTAACCAAGGTCATCTGAACAAGGATATCCATGAAATGAGCTCAAGTAATTACACTAGGGAAAGCATCTGATTACTCTATCGGATCCGTTTACCTTTCCTGTAATTCAGAGACATGCTCGAGAGGGCAAGACTGACATCATCCTGGAGCAGCAAATGATAAATGTAACAGGTGATGTGGCCCCATAATAAACCTGCTGGGAATAGAATTGGAAGCCTATTTTCTAATAGTGTCACAGGACCTTTCATTTATTTGTCTTGGAGCCTTTTGCCTTCATCAGGCTGATTGCTGATAAGGATTCACTTACCATAGCAAACTGTCTGTCGCCAAAGCCACTGCTGCTGGGGAGTGACATCTAAGTCAATGTCTTAGTGGGTTTTAACTGAATTTTTTCCTATTTAAAAGGAAGGAAAGTTCAAGAAAGATAGGCTGAATGTAAAGCAAGAAATAGCCAAATGTGTGCATGTGTGTGCGTGTGCGTGTGCGTGCGTGCGTGTGTGTGTTTGGGTAGGATGGAGAGAAAGGTAGAAAAACACAAAGGGAAATGAAAACTGAATTGGAAAACCTAATGTGTTAAAGGAACAGCTGCAAACATCAGTCTAGAGAAAAACATCTGATAGTTAAGGTAAAATCCCTTAAAATATTTCACTTAGAGCAAATATCTAATTAAACAGGCATCTTTTGTCTGGAATCTTAGTAATCTTTAAGGGAAGCCCTGACTTGTTCTTTGCCCCCCACAACCCGGTCCTCATGTATCCACATGTTGGTTTATTTTTGTGGGAAAGTGCACTGGAGCTTGGGTACAGAATTGCTTACTGAAAACTATACAACTGGGAGTGGCTTTACAAAGCACTAAATTCTTGAATCTCATGGTCTTGGTACATTTGAATGAGCTTCAAAGACAACTTTCCCTCCTGTTCTTTTCAAGGAGAGAATGTCCTATAGCAAGAACTATGTGTTAATGTTTGTTTGGTCCAGTTGGTGCAGTGACTCTTCAAAATTGCAGTGAGATATGAAGACCACGGTTATCTTATAAGACTCCTAGGCCTCTAAAAGCACTGATACGATTGAACTGACCCACATGCCTGCCCAGCAAGAGCATACAGCTTTCTCCAATGCTTCGGTGAATTGCTGTCTCATGGGCAACTCTGAGTCCTTTCTCTGAATCACACATACATGTCAATTCCTCATTTCTAGTGATGAAAATAAATGAATGATTGAGTAGCGTCATTGATAATATGTAGTACTGAACTGGTGACACAGCTCAGTGGCACAGCATCTGCCTGGCAAGCACAAGGTCCTGAGTTTGATTCTTGGTACCAAAAAAAAGAGAAAAAAAAGAAAAAAAATATGTGTACTTAGTATAGCGGTTGGTTTTGCTAAGATCTGAAAATGGAAATGACTTAGAAGAAGCATTACAACTGAACATTAGATATCCACATTCATAGAATGCCTTTGGTTTTTCTACATTCTTCAGTCCATGAGTACTAACCATACTCCAACTTTCCTGCTTTTTATTCCTAAAACTTATGTGCTTTGCATACTTTTCACTTTTCATAGCAGAAGCAAAGTTTCTCTTCTCTCATGAGTTTTGAGTATATCTCTCCTATGTGCACTGACTTATAGAAAAACAAAATGCATTATACATACATTACATACTATGTATTACAAACCATATATTATATAATTAAATTATTAAAAAGAAAAAATTCTGACACACACTGAAACATGGATGAATCTTAAGATCATTATTCAGATAAAATGTGCCATGTACAAACCAACAAATATTATATGAGTGCACTTATGAGGAACTCAAAGTAGGCAAATTTATAGATGGAAATTATCACGAGTTGGGAGGCTGGAAAATGGGAATTTATTTATTTATTTAGTTAGTTAGTTTCTGGTATCAGGGATTGAACTCATGACCCTACACTTGCCAGGCAGGCACTTGTGCCACTGAGCTAAATCCCTGGCCCCAGGAATTTATGTTTTAATGGGTGTAGAATCTTAAAGTGAAATGATGCCAGAGTTCTGAAGGTATACAGTGGTAATTGTTGTACAACGTTGTGAAAGTACTTAATGCTACTGCACCATACACTTACAATGGTATAAATTGCCAAAATTTACTCTATATTTCACCATAATAAAAAGTTAGTTTGGGTCAATGAGTTAAAAATTTTTTAACTTAACTTAAGAAATTGAAGTTACTCAGTTAACATATGTACGAAGACTCTAAAAAATCATAATGTTTCATACCGATGACAGTGAAGTTAGGAAGATACTCTAGCTGTTGATGGAATGTAAATGTACACTGCGTATCTGGATAGATTATAGAAATACATACATCCTGAGAATTAAGAGTACTTGTTTTTGAATCAACAGTCTTATCTCTCTTAAGTAAATAACTTAACTGAAGGCAAGGATGTATGTATTAATTTTTCACTTGAGTTTCTGCTATTACTTACATATTGGGTTGTTTTTAATGAACTTCACGATGTACCTGTCTGTGCTATTTAAAGAGCATTTAAAGAGATGAATCTTAAGGCTGCTAGTGGGAAACAGGGAAGCATTGCAGCTGACCCTTCCTATTTTCCACTAGCAAATATATGGATTAAGTATGTTTATACTTCTTTAGCATGACTCTTACAACTATAAATAAGTAGACATAAATTAAGAGAGTTCAAAGTAATGCACACATGACATACATCCAGGTCTTTCTCTCTGATACATCAGGAGCCTGAGCTGGAGGGCTCATGGACTGTTTCTGTGTCCTGTCTGCCTCTATTACAATGTTACCAAACCTTTAATCATTTTCAGAGCCACTGGTTTAAAATCTGACCCTACTTCAAGACCTGACCCTTTCATTTGATCTCCACGGGTGGAACTAAAAGCCTCAAGTCATTGAGGTCAAATATAACAAAATAATAACTTTCCATTCCATTTAATAGCCTTGCTTAACAGATTTTTTTTTTAGCAAGCACTTGAAGAGTTGGAGTTCACGTTGAAATATTTGAAATCAGAACAAAAATTGAAGAAATTGGCTATATGTCAGAGCTAAACAAGATCCTCGACTATTTCAATACTTTTTACAGAGTCTTTCCATAATGGTACATTATGCAGATTTATGTCCATGAGTTACAGATTTAATCCCTTGAATCATTTATTGTGATTAGTGTTCTCATAGCATTGACTACCACGTCATAGAACTCATAAAGATTTTATAAATTTTACAGTAAGTTTAAGTTCTTTAACATATTCATAAACATTTCACTTGTTAGGTCCTTGAAAATTCAAGCATATCTACTTTTCAAAATTCATCCCATTTCCTTAACTAAGAAAGCAAAGCATTGACAAATAATTGTTAATTTTAACCCTTACTGGAAATGATAAAGAAAATTAACATAAAACAAAATTTTAACCCAGCCATTTCTACTAATATAAAAGCAGACTTGCTTAAAAATATTTTCTCTTTTTTTCAAATCAAATATTTGACCCAAATTACAGAAGCACTCTGAAATAAGTAGATAGGTTATACATATATTTTTTACTAATACTCTAGTAAAAATAGGTATTGTTAAAATTATCTCTCATACATTCTACACTACAATATCAGGTATTATTACCTTATAGATCTTCAAGGTGAGCCAAACAAAGTCTTCCCTGCTTGAGCAGAACTCCCTCCATTAGTGTAGGGAACAAGAATAAATAGCCAAATAAATACATACTGCTATGTGGTGGGAATTAATATAGGGAAAGTTAAAAGCTGTTAAGGAGTAGAAAAAGTCATCTGAGAGGATCGTTATTTTATATGAGATAGTCCAAAAATGCTCTTTTCATTGATTATATTGATTGTCACTAATAGATTTTCTGCCTCTGTACCACCAATTCAATGCTATAAAACAAACCTTAAAATTGATGTGAAAGACATCAATTAAACAATGACAATGGCAACATTTGTTACCCATGAAAGTGTAGTTTGTGCGGGGCACTGAGAAGACAGCTCCTCTTCACTTCCTATCAGCTGGTACAACTACAAGTTTGGCTGGAATCACCCAGATTCCACTTACTGATTGATGTATCTGGGGACTAAACTGGGAAGACTCGAACAGCTGGGAACCCAAATGGGTGAAATTCTTCAAGCATCTCTCTCTGTCTTCAAGCACTGTCCCACACGAACTCTGTAATATGGTGGCTTCAGGGTAATTATTGCAGGTCAGAAAGTGGAAAGTTGTGGCCTAATCTAGGAGATCACATAGCATGGCCTCTGCCATGCTCCATTAGTCACTGAAGACACCACAGTGCCTAGATTCAAGGGAAGAGGAAATAAACAAGCTAAGAAGGTCCTAGAATAGTGCACTGGACAAAAACATTGCTAGTCATTGTTTAACAGCGAAGGGATCTCTTTTTACTTCATATGAAAACTAGGCAATCCAAGTCTAATTGAGCACTAATCTCTAGACTCGGGGTGAGAAGTGAGGCTGATGTACATCCAAGCTATTACATCAGCTTCCAAGAACCTGGTCCTTATTGACTTAAAATCATAATTGTTACTCTTATCTTTAACGCATTCATGATGTTGACAAAAATTATTTTGTAGCACATTCTTTTAACATGTGTGAGAAAAATGATCAAGGGTACATGTGCATGAACTTGAAAAGTAACTGTACGTGAGGAATCAGGTTTGTGGTTATGCACTTAACTTAGATCAACTTGAAAAAATTTACATTTTTCCATATCTACTTTCAGCCTGCTACATACTTCAGCAAGAGACTATAAAAAGACCTTAAGAAATAGTAGCAGGTTAATGCTCAATGATATTGGCTACAAATCCTATCTAGACTGTGATTCTGGAAAAATAAAGTGGATGTTCGATACCCATTCCATGTACTCTCTAGTTGATTCAGAGTAGAAAGTGCCAGCACAGGGCCTGCTCCCATCTCAAAGACTAGACTTTATCCTCTTGTTGCCAGCATCCCTTCCTTATGCTTTTGATGAGTCAGACATAATATGCTCCCTAAGGCCTACATGTAGGTGACTTGGTCCCCAGTGTAGCAGTATTCACAGATGGGGTTTGGGGAAATGAACAGATCACCAGGATGCTAACGTCAACAATGGATTAACACACTGATGAGTTTATAGATGAATGGGCTATTGGGAGATAGTGGAACAGAGTAAATCATGGAAATGTGGCTTTGGGTACTCTGTCTTGTTTCTGGATCCTTCATGACACATGCTCTCTGACTCTGTTTCTCTCTCTCTCTCTCTCTCTCTCTCTCTCTCTCTCTCTCTCTGTCTCTCCCTCTCCCCCACCCTGCTTCCCATAGCCATCAAGTGAGCAGATTTTCTCTGCTGTATTCTCCCATCATGATATCTCTGCCTTGCCACAGGCCTGAAAGCTTTAAAAATTGTGAGCCAAAATAAACTTTTTCACCTTTAAATTATTACTTTAATGTATTTTGTCATAGCAGCAAAAAGCTGACTGATACAGCTTCCCTTAAACTTTGTGCAAAATGAGCTAAGGTCTCCTGTGGGCAGTGTCTATTCTTTTTATCCTGGGAAAGCCCTCAACTTTTGCATCAGCCTCAAAAGTCAGTCTTTGCTAAAGTTCATCGATGAGAAATAAACATTTTGGTGAAATCCCTTGGCATGTAGGAAAGAAAATGGATACACCACACATTTATCCCAGTAAAAATTTAATGGAAACCTCCTTTTCTTGCAAGTGACAACTATCTCATGTCTATTTATCACACACTCTTATTAAAAAGTCTTTATTGCCAAAACACTTCAGATATTTTACTGCTTAAAAACCCAATTACAGTTGACCAAAAGTGTAGGAGATTCCCAAATGGAATATCTAACTTACTTTCGGCATGACTGTGCAGAGTTCTGTTTGCATAGAGCCATGCAGACTGAGGCCCTAAGTTGCCCAACAGAGTAATTCTCACTGGCTACATATTAGTATCATTCAGGATAAGCTGAATCTGAAGTTCATGGTTGTAAATATCAGGCTTCATGTGATCTATAGCAACAGAAGGAAGCCAACAACTTCTACCCTGCGGGGCAATTGTTCCTTCCCAATGCTTTTGCCACTGCTTCTTTCTCAAGTTCCATTTATGTGGTTCCACTTCTCCTGCCCATTTATCCATATGATTTTTCCATTCCAGGAAGCAGTCTGGATAATTATGTGACTAGACTTCTGAGGAAGAGATTACAAGAATCACTTCTTTCACTGGTGGCTCAAGAATTTTTAAGCTTAACAGGATTAATGCAATTTTAGCAAGTTTCACATAAAGAGTAGAAAAATACTGCAAATAAGTATAAATGGGTCAAAATATATGTATATGTGTTTTTGTGCATTTTAGCTATTATAAACAGAAAGTGTCATGTTATATCTCCAAAACATGATAGGATATTTGTATGTCTATGTGTTTTTGTATAAGTGCATATATTTTCAAACACTAAGTCATTTCTTGTATTAAAAAGTCAATTCGCATAGCCAACAAATTGTGTATTCCATGAGTTGCAATAATTTCTTGAAATAATTAATACAAAGCTTTTAGCCTAGTAAAGGACCAGAGCTAGAGTGAGGTGAGGGTCTACCCGCCTCAAGTACAAAATGTTAGGGCTAAGAAACTAATGATTCATGAGCATCAGTGTTTTAATGTGATATTTTCCAAAGTCAAAATTAATGCAAAACCCCCAGATGAACAAAATGTCAACTTCAAGGAAAACAAGATTAGTAACAGCACCATGCTGGGGCATACTAAAGCCTGAAACAAGAAAAACTGAACAAAACAAACCATTTTATTTGGAATTTTGCTATCACGTTCATTATGGATATCTTGCATATGTGATGATTTTTTAAATGTGTTGCATCAAAATAATCTTCTTTACTATATTTGTCTGTTTTTCTCTTTTGATGCATTCTCTTATATTTTGCACCTGACCCAGTGTCTTGGTTATTTTTCTCTCGTTGAGACAAATTACCTGACACCCAACATGAAGGAAGGAAAGATTTACTTCTTACAGTTTTTTGAAGGTTTTAGTCCATTCTTAGCTGGCTCCACCACAGGGTGGTGTGACTGAGGGGCTGCTGCTCATGACTGCTGCAAACAGCAAGAGTGATAGAGCAGAAGAGGAAAGACACACCTTCTTCCTGCCCTTACACTGTATGCTGGCTCCACCCCTGGTGGGTGCAGCACTCACACCACCAATCCCAGCATGATACAACAAACTAATCAGGAACGTTAAGACTGAGCCGCCTCCATGACTACATGATGCTTGGGGAGGGCCATTCCAACACAAACCGTAACACCCAGGTTCTTTATTTGCCTCACTTCAATCCTGGCTCATAGTAGCTCCTCGATAAATATTGGTTTATTTATCATGAGCAAGTCACACGTCTCTATCTCTTATTCAATCTCAGATGTTTCAAACACTTTAACTTTAATAGCAACTAGCTCCCTAATTCAAATAATTCCTTTTCTCTCTTTTCTTCTGGAGGAAGATTGCAGCCTCATCACATGATCTGAGTTTTAAAATTTTCACAGCTCAGCACTCAGTTATCTTCACCCACATCATCTCTCTTACACACGTGAATTCCTTCTTTAACTCCTACAAAACATCCAAACATTTCCTTCTACTCTTCAGAGAGCACCATCTGTTTCTTTTTTTCTCTAATTAAACCTGATTTTCCTCAAACAGTAGAAAATGTTAAGGAAATATCATTTTGTCTAATCACCATTATTGTGACAATATTACTTCTTTGTTGTTGAATATTTAAAGTACTTCATGTACAGTGTAAGTAGTTATGTCATCATGAGGAAAATCACTGGCCTTGCTGCCAAATGTTTCTGATTCAAATCATGATTTTCTATTCAATGCTAAATGACTGAGCAAGGCATTTGAGTCTATTATATTTTCTATTTGAAAACTATTTTGTAAACTGAAGTGTTACATATTTATATCCTTTATTATCATGATCAATAACAATATTAGATATTTAATGAAACTCCCTTGCTAGTTTTAAACCTAGACATTAATATTCAAATCTATTTTATATGAAATCTATTTTGAGTTACATAAATTCAAGTTATGACTTCTGGAAAATGATATCTATAATGTAAAGTTTTTTTGTATATTACATAAAGCAAATGTAAGTGAGAAATTATGTAGAATGCGATTTTTCTGCATAATCCTGTTCTATCCTCCCTCTAGTTCAGTGATTCCAGACTTTAGCTTATGTTTCATTAAAATATAGGTTATTAGAATCTAAAGCAACTGAACTCACGGATGCAGAGAACAGAATGGTGCTTACAAGAAGTTGGGTGTGGCGAAAATGGGGAGATATTACACAAAATACAATGCTGTCGTTAGACAAAAAAATAAATGTCATGTGCTACCTTAAGTAGCTTGACTCAGTTGTTTTACACTGCATATGGATATCACTTTTCTACCCCATAAATGTGTACAAATACAATGTGTCAATAGTCAATAAGATTTTAAAGAGGAAATACAGAAATAAGATTGATGCCTCCCCCACCTCCCAAGAGCATCTGAGCTTCAGGTTCAGAAGGTCTGGACAGAGGTTTAAGAATTTTAATTTCTGTCAAGTTTCTGAATAATGCTGATGCTGCTGGCCCAGAGCCTGCACTTTAAAAACCATTGCTCCTGTGTCAGATCTCTACTAGAGGATTTTATCCAATTCTTCAGCAGAATTTTTATTCCATATCACAGTGAAACTATAATAGAGAAAGAAAGAAAAAAGAATACAGATTTTAATCCTTCACTATTACAGCAAACTACAGCTACCACAGCCATGGCCACAGCAAAATCTCACCCTATAATTTCATGAGTCGTCAGTCAAGTATTTGAAAATTTATTTAGTTTGTTTGCATAAATGATTCTCACCATCATATTATTTGGAGCCCCATTCTATTATATAAGATCATGAGACCGAAGTGAGTAAGAAACTTTTTTCCCCCCTCCTACAGATGACAGGCTTTGATTCTGATTTCTGGTTCCAGAAATATTCTTGAGTTTGACATGGGCCATTATCTCCTCATTCTGCCGACTTGCTCTATAACCGGCCTAGTAGCACTCTGGGCACAAAGCCCTGATGAACCTAGGAAGCAGAGCTGATTGCTGTCAAGAAAACCTGCCGTCTTTGTTCTTTTGATCAGGTTGGAGGCAGGATCTGGAAACTTTATCATATCCACGGGGTTAGGATATTCAAAGTTGCACCTAACATTATTACTCATTTGAAACTAGTGAGGATCCAATCATACTCACTAATATTTCCTTGAATCTCAGTAATATTTGTCCAGCATTGCCCTCTAGTGCTTGTGGGCTTACTTCTAATGAGGCCTCCTATCTTCTAATTAGGACATTTAGAATTGAGTTAAATTAGTGAAATTATGCCTTTCTGTAATCTCACAGCAGGGAAAGAAAAACTCGAGACCCAGACTTTTGTGAGTGTTTCTTATTTGGTCAACAAAGAGTATTTTATGTATTTATAAAAATCTAAATTACGGATATTTATATATTTATATGTCTTATATAATATATATATATATTCATTGAGATATTCATTTGTATCACCCATTATGACAAATAAGATATTTGTATGATCTTTATCTACCTGAGAAATGTGGTGCAGAACAGGAGGTTATTTGAATGATATAATTTAAACCATATTTACTTCCTCTGTGCTAGAAATTTCTTTTGCTCTGTTCTTAAATATATTTTCTAGAACTGGAATGAGCTGAGTTGCAGCCTCAGGATATATAAAGAATTTTTTTCAGGAGTAGCCAAAACAGTTCTAGATGGTACTTTCAAGTTGGAGCGCTTGTTATTAATTTTAGAAATGTCCTTGCTGTACACAGAAGGTTTCCCTATTTTTGCCTTGAGAAACAAAGTAAGAGAAAAGAAAAAAGAAAGGCAGCAACCTTTGTGTCCCATGTTGAACCTTCTACTTCCAGGACTGCAGAGGTAGTTCCCTGCACAGCGTGGCCACCAAAGGTTTCAGACAGGGCCTGCCATTCTCATCTGTTCATGTGACAAGGAAAGTGCTCCCTACATTCTGACCCAAAAGGCCAAAATGCGAGTGTATGACCTTCCTAATCTCATGAGCTCCTGGTTTTATTTATTTTTTCTTTTTCTTTTTGAGACACAGCTTTTGTGCTTTTAATTGCATGAAAAGCACAGCCACAGCTTCTGCTTAGCTTGAGAGTTGAGGATGTAGTGGGATTTTTCCAGGTCAGGCTGACCAGCAGCCAATGCTACCTGTTAGTGCCATCCTTGGAGGCTGGTGCAAGGGGCCGTGCAAGGACCTTGTCCTGTAAATAAAAATCCCAAGGAGCTAAATCCTAACCTGTCAGAGCTCTCAGTTAATAGACATCAATTGAGAAAACAAATTTCTTTATGACTCAACTGTATTTTAAAATTAAAATCAATAGGAAATGATAAAACTGCAAAAGAAACACATCCAAATCTATTTTTAAGTGATAGAATTATTAGTAATGAGTATTTTCCCTTTATTCTTTTCTTTATAACCTAAATTTTGTACAAAAGGCATATTTAAAAGCTTTATTGAAGTACAAACCATGCACCATAAAATGCATTTGTTTTGAGAAGAAAATCAAATGTATTTTTTAACTTAATAAAGTTGTGCAAACATTCCCAAAATTCAACATAGAACATTGCAATTATCCCAAGAAGAAATTTTTGCATATATGTTATTATCCCCTGTTCGTACCTTCATCTCTGGGAACCATGATGTATTATGTCTCTCTTTTTGCCTTTTCAGGGTAGTTTGGACCCATGGAATCATACAATTTGTAATCTTTTTTTTTTTTTTTTTTGCCTGACTTCTTTGAGTACTAAGTTCCAAAGGTATAACCACATTTTAGAGTGTAGTATCTCTTTTTTCTTTGTAGCTAGGTAATATTCCATATATGAATTACCATATTTTGTATACTAGTTCATTAATTTGGGGGGCATTTTGACCATTTCCACTCTAGCTGTTGTAGATTATGCTACTATGAATATAATGCTATCTTCACTTCTGGGTAGGTTCCTAGGGATGGAATTGCTAACTCCTACTAGAAATTTAAGCTTCCAATCAAAAGAAGCAATTAGACTGTTTTGTGCAGCACTTTGTCATTTTACAGTCCTACCAGTAATGTATGACTTGTTTCTCTACATCTTCAGCTGCATTTGGTGATGTCGCTATTTTTTTATGTTAACTCGTTTGGTATGTGTATAGTGATGCTCTCTTGTGGCTTTAATTTACATTTCTTCAATGATTAGTGATACTGAGTACCTTTTGTTTCAGGACATTAATGTATTCTCTCTCTCTCTCTCTCTCTCTCTCTCTCTCTCTCTCTTTCTCATTACAATGATACTAAATGGAACATATATACTTAAATTTGCCTAAACTTAAATCTCTATGTAATGCGAGTCTGAAAGTGGTATATACGAAATGCTATATGCAAACCAAAAAATGTTTTTGATACATATTATCATTTTCTTTAAATTTTACGAGCCACATTACCCACCTCCCCTTTAAATTCAAGTGTTGAACTCCTATCTGTCAGGATCTCAAAATGGGGTCCTGTTTGGACATAAGATCTCCTCTTTTTGATCAACATATTCAATTTAAAACTAAGTGATTGAGATGGGCCTTAATCAAATGTGACTGGTGTCCTTAAAAATGGGAAAAATCTAGACACAAAGATGTACATCCAGGAGACAATATGAAGACGTGGGGAGAAGAAAGTCATTTACAAGCCAAGGCAGAAACATCGCAGTAGATGTTTCCCCCATAAAATCAACCCTGCTAATGCCTGGATCTTGGACATCTAGGCTCCAAACTGTGAAATATAAATTTCTGTTGTTTAAGCCACCCAGTGACACATTGTTTTGGCAACCATTAACACATTAATACAATAGAGAAATCACTCTTTGAAGTTGTCAACATCTTCCTACCCTAGATGGAGATAGTGTGGGGGTAGGGAGTGGGAGGAATCCAGGGAACAGAATCTCTGGGTCCACTGATTTGACTTGCATTTTTTCAAATTCCATATTGAGAGAGTTGATTAATGGTTCTCTCTGGACTTCAGCAAGGTGAATAGCTCAGGACAGACTAATCCTTATGTTCTTAGGGAAAACTTTTTCACCCCTTGGTAGTCAGAATGGTCTCTTTTCTCTTTCTCCATTCCCAGCTCCCTCTCAGCTTCTGAGAGTCATTCCTGTCTGGACTCTGGAACTATCCATGTGCTAGTGAGAAGAGTGTGAATGACAAGGAAATGGGCAGGTAAGAAAGACTCGTGGTACAATTGAGGGAAGCTAGAAGTTATTGCAGAGCAGGGAGAAAAGACGTTAATACTTACAAAAATTATTTTATTACATTCTATACTATGACTTTTTATAGCACAAATTCATAAAAATAGCTGCAGAATTATTCACACACACCTACAAAATTGTTTATTTCCCTTTTTGATGTTCTAATCACTTGTTATTTTTATTATGTTATTACCTTTAGCTAATGGAAACATTGAAATGAAATCCACTTAAAGTATTATGACACTGAATGTCAAAAACATTTTAACAAGTTTATATTTTCCTATATGGAAACTCCAACACTGTACCAATGTATGAAATGAAGACAAGATCATTTAAAATATACCCTGCTGTAAAGAAATCTCAGTGAGTATATGCAAAAACAAATCAGATTTCTAAAAATAAAGATGATGCAGATGGCCAACACTCTAAAGCAGATCAAGCTGACAGATTCTTCTAAATATTGAACTAGAATATTTAAATATTCAATTTAAAATTAAAGTCTCACTCAACTTTTCAGGGACAAGTCTATTCTGTATGGATAGAAAATTCTCAACTAGGACTATCTTTTTTTATTCATTCAGAAGATAATGTATTGAGTGGACACTGAGATTAACACTAATAGATCAGGCCTTTAGGGCCTTGATGAAGCAAAGATAGATGGTAGGATATAAAGGCAGCCATATCCACGTCACTAAACACAGTCATAAAAGAAGACTTCCAGAATTGCTTCATAAAGATGAGATAAGTGTTGGAAGTGAGGGGAGTATTTTGAGGACGATCAATAGCAATGTGTGTTTACTGTAATAATTTTTAAAAATTTAAATGTTCGCTCTTTTTTAATCACTCCTGCACAAAAGGAAACAATGAGAAAACACAGGGAAGAAATGGCTTTTCTGTAGAAGTTTAGCTCCTCATCGATGAAAGCATTTACCTAAATAGTATCTGTGTTAAATCTTCTTTCTCTGATTCTAACCATGATTTGATCCATAGCACAGTGAGCAAAAAGGAAGGAGCAGAACAGGTAGTGGCTAAAGCAAGCACTAAACGAAAGGAAAAAAGTGTATGCTAGCCTCCTAAATTTTAAAAACACCAAAATGTGGGAGACAACTTGAGCGGGTCCCCTTGAATGCAAAACAATTGCTGCAACTTTGATTATACTGAGACTTATTCCCTTATGTTGATATATACAGAGCTGACTATGGTATTTCCTTCTCTCTTCAATTGGCTCTAATTATTGCAAATAAGGCTAGCTGAGGTGCTGGTATGTAATCTCTAAAGTCACCTGATAGTGTCCTGTTTCCTGCCATAGTGATCTCTGTAAAATATATAGGCCCAGGAGGATAGCAGAGCCAATGAGCTCCAGGAATGTCGACTGGGTATGAGCCTCAAATAAGAGGATATGAGTCACCAGGGCATAAAAGTTTACATATCAGAAGCAGGTATTGGTATGTAGTCTTTAAAGCCATCAGACAGTGTCCTGTTTCCCCCCACAGTGACCTTTTAAGATATATAAAGCACAGCAGGATGGCAGAACCAGTGAGCTCCAGGAATGTCAACTGGGTATGAGCCTCCAGAAGGAGGCTGTGAGATCCCAGGGCATAAAGTTTGCATATCAGAAACTGAAGCAGTAGCCTCCTAAAACAATTCAGTTGATATCTTGATTGGGTTATGCAAATTGATCCCTCTGCATATCTTTATCTCTGCATTTTGCAGAGATACCTCTCTCACTACCTGGCCAGCCAGCTCAAGTTACTCACGTAGTTCCTGCCATCCTGTCACTCATCCTCAAGCCACCTGCTGGCTTCACTAGTTAATAAATTCTGGGAGAGGCCTAGGATCAAGGCCTTTGTCCGCATATCCTCACGAGGATTGGACTCAGGACCCCTTGGCTGCCCTTAACTTTGAATAAGTCTTGATGTCTTCACTCTTGCCGTGGGTTGCATTGGAGGTGGTAGATTGGAATTAACTTGCCAGGATTCCAATAATGTCTCAGTGGAATAAGTATAACTTCTTGGATTGTGAGGAAGACTAGAGAAAGGATTACAGTACTTGGCTTACTGTAGTCAATATTTGGGACTACAATACCAAAACAACTGAAAAAGATGATAGAATCTTATTTTGATTGGAATGTTTAATTTTGGTGGTAAGCAAAATGTCTGAGTTTCTTTTTCCAGCTCCATCTAGTACAACGTAAAAGCTAGAATAACTGGGTTCTAGTTCAGATGCTTTTAAAAATCAGATGCAAGGCCTTGGTAGCCCTTTCTGGATCTCAAACCTTTCTCTAATATGTAAAATGTACAGGGATGTGAGAGAAGTTGTATAAAACTCTTTTACACTCTAAGAAGTTAAATAATTTGTTCTTCCATCTTCACTGAGTGTGTAAAGGGCTCCTCAAAGTGGAGAGCAGATTTTCAGGCCAGCTGAGAGTAGTAGTGTGGCTGTTCTGACCATGGTAAGGCACTGGGAAAAAAAGATGACAGAGGGAAAGCCCCTGGGTGAGTTTTCATGGGAAATTATCTAACATGAATTCTTCGTTTCTTACATAAATTGTTGCAATATGCTGCTTAGTTTATGTGGTTGTTAGACAGTAGGTCAGTTATTAGATGTTTGTCTTAGTTTCCTTTAATGCTTCTGAGACACAATAGCTGATACCCACAATTTAAAGGAGGAGAGATTTATTTGGGCTTACATTTTCAGACTGTAATTGACTGACTTCAAAGCAGGAAGACATGACAGAAGAGCACAGGAGAGGAAAAGGTGTTTATGTCATACTGGCTCAGAAGCAGAGACAGAAAGGAGGATGCTGGGAAGAAAGATCTACCCTTCCAGGTAACTCCACCAGTGACTTGCTTCTTCAAACCAGACCCTACCTCCTAACATCACAGTCAGCTATGTGGCCCCCATAATCGAATCACCTTTCAAAAGTCCCATCTCTGAGCACTTGACTTTTGGGGGTCATTTCATATCCAAACCATAACAGTGCTCATGTTATTTAACATTATGAGCCATTGATGTGGAAGGGTAATCTTCTAAATCCATCATCTAGAGCAGGCTCCCTTGAGGGCTGCCACCTCTGTTTCTGGTGGTATATTAGGATCACATGCAGTTTGCTACTTTTACTCTTCTTCACTGAGAAATAAAAGAATCTCACAATCAGAAAAGAAAAACTTTTATAGTTAAAGATGAGACATAGGGGAGAAAGCAATAAACTTTCTGGGAAAAATAAAGAAAAGAGTGAATGATGAAATCAGCTCATGTTCAAGCCATGAAATGCGAAGCAAATCTGTTGTCAGAATGTGGTATCTCTAATTTATTCCAGAAGAACTTTTTTTTTTTTCAAAGCAAGGGACCTAAGTAAAAGATTTACACACTTATATGTATTCATGGAATGGTGTCAAAAATAGTTTGTTAATTTCCTTCAACCAATTAGTAGAGACTATATGACAAATTCAACTTTCCTTTTTGCTTGGGAAAATTACCATTTCAGGTAATAGAGTGTGTGTGTGTGTGTGTGCATGTGTGTGTATAATTAAGGACTATTCAGAGTCCACCCCCCACCCAACCTAAATTTGTCCACATTTCATCTCTGCCAAAAAGGGATCAACTGATCATTTCAGATACAAATGTAGAGTTAATCACATCCATGTCCATCAGACAAACTTTGGCACTACTGCCACCTGAAACAATCATTACTGTGAAAAGAATTGCATGAGGAGGTCATTTCTTGCAGCACAAATATTCCAATGCAGAATGCCCTTGACTTCGATTCACTGGTACTAATCTCTCATTCATATAAAGAGTTGATCTTTCTGAAAGAATTACTTTTTCCACATAACAGTACAAGAAGCCAGGTTAATGGATAAACAAGTGCTGATGTTCAAATGAAAGAAATTGGCGATTTTAAAAACATCTTCTATCTGTGCATGCAAATGCTGTCGCTCCTCAAGGGTAAATGTAGGCTTAATTACTACAGTACTAGCGTATGATTGCTCTACTCCAAGGGCCGGAATATTTCCAAGTTTCTCCCAGCTCATAAATGTTTACTCAAATCTCTTTGCACTCCCTGGATCTTGTGCCAAAAGAAGATTATGTACAAGGCTTGACTTCTTTTTTTTCAGTAATGAACCATTAAATTCAATATCAGCTCTTTTCTCTTAAAATAGCAAGACGTGCCTTTAGAAATGACATTTCATTAAAGAAAGGAATAAGAGCACTGATATAAACCTCTTTTACCTCATCTTCGTTTTTTCTTCTTTCCTTCCCACCTTCCTATCTTCTGTCATTCCCCTTTTCCTCTTCCTTCCTTTCTGCTTTTGTCTTTGGCTGTGTATACTAATTCAGTTAGTAGCTAATATTTATTGAGTCAAGCAATACTTCCAGGCACTTTGAAAACACTTTCTTCATTTTTGGCCCCTAACAAATTCGAGGGATGCTATTGTCCTCACAGTTGTTAGACAGGGTTCGGGCTCAGATTTAGGTAACTTTGTCAAGCCCCTTTGTTAAGCTGAGATTTGTATATTCTACATTAACCTCCCTTTGTCTTACATTAGGTCCATTTCCAAATCAACACATGTAATGTTCCCTAAATCTCTTTATCTCATACTACATTCCAAAATAAAAAATAATGAACTGGGGTTTCGCTTATAAAGTTCTATCTTTGTGGGTTTTCTGCTGCTATGACTGAATAGCGCAGACTGATTAATTAATAAAGAATAAAGTTTTATTCAGCTCATGATTTTGGAGGCTGAGTAGTTCAGCATTAAGGGTCTTTATTTGGTGATATCCTTTGCTGCTGGTGGAGATTTTGCAGAGACCCACTGCATAGGGCGTCTTGTGATGAGAGAGGCACAAACAAGAGGAAGAGCCTAATGACTTTTGTAACAGACACGCTCTTGAAAAAGATTTTAACCCATTAATCCTTTAATCTATGAATGATAATTGATGATGATCTCTTTTTTAACCTGGTGGTGTATACCTGTCATGGTTTCCTTATTTTAAACTAAGTAAATGTTTTATGTATACTCTGCATCTAGAGATAGAGCATTTCACACTCTGAAAGGTTTTTGGCACTAGAGGTTGGAAACCCGATATCTTTCAAGATGCATTTTTGTGATTTTAAATGATTATATCATACTAAGTCTCCTATCTCTAAAGTGGAATTAATGCCTGCTACTCAAAGCTCTTGTCATACTAATTAGTTCAGATAATGTTGCTTAGTAAGTTCTTAGTAAGTGTTACCTGCATGAGCGTTCAAAGTTAAGGATATTTGTTTTTTTTTCCCTCTAATTAATTCTATTTGCTGAATCTAGTGACAGTTCACTTTTGTTTTGTTTAGGAAGAGGTAGATGTAGAATGTGCTTTATCTTTTTATTTAAATTTGTTCCTCCTCTCTACCTCTCTGTGTTACATACAAATCACCTAGGAAAGTGACTGGTTGCATTGTTAAAAGCAATTCTTAAATAAATTAATTAATGAATAGTCAATTTTAAAAATCTTAGCATAGCACATATTTACTTCTGAACAGAGGCTAAGGCTCAAATTTTGGAAATTGAAGCACTTTGTTTGCCTTTTAATGTATACTTATGAGTACTTGAAAATAATAACACATTACAAATTTTTCTCATTATAGAATGTTGGGAAATTAAAACTATCATCCTGAAAATAGTATTATATACCTTGTAGAATGTGCCTCAATTTGAATTTTTATACATAGCTTTTAAACATGAATTTTATGGTCAGATATTTCATCTGTAGTTTATGTCTAATCATCAAATTTGTGGTACCATATGCAGTATAATTTACATATATAGCTCTTGGCTTGTGGTAAACTTATTGTTTTCCAGGATTAGAGCATTTCCCTCATTGCAAAAATTCATAAACATGAAGAATCTATATTTTGAGATGTTAAAAATGAATGACCAAATAATCAATCTTCTTAATTGCCTCACAATTTAGATGCTTGTAAGTACTTTCAGTGAGTCTGTTTACATAGTGTTGTGATTAATAGTAAGCAAGGTGTTATGTTGTAGTGTATAAAGATCTTTTTCTGTTTGACAGTGCCCACAGAAATCACAGACACGTCTATGGAGACTGAAGATAATTTACCAAGGATAATCAAGAATCTCCAGCCAATATATTTAGATGTGGGCATATAACTAGCTGATGTACTGATGACACATATAATAGTGAGTTGCTTCAGAAATTTTATGCACAGGGTTTTCTGGTTTTTGGAGATAGTCATCAAGGAACCAGAGACTGCAAAATCCATTAGATCTCAGGTCATATACATGAGCAAAATTGGAAGAATGAGCAAGAAAATGGGCTTCTTATCTCAAGTAATCCTGAAAATTTCATTATCAGTTCATATCTGTTACTGTTTAGGTGGTAAGAGAGAGATTATCATTTGCCAACTAAGAGGTTTCTAATGAGCCCCACAACATACGATTTTCTTTTCATTAAAATTCTTGGCACTCATGAAAATTTGAAAAGGTCTTTGTAAAGCTTTACTAGAAGAGAATACATGACCAAATAAAAGAAACTGCAAATTTTGCACATGCATACACACACACATGCATGTGCACATACATATGTATGTATGACAAATATATACATATATATGTATATATGATGATTCAATGATGATTCAATAGACCTTGGCCTTCCAATTATCACTAAAGGATGTCATTATATCTTTGGGCATTTTTAACAGATTGTACAAGGGTATCCATTAATAGCAGCTCCTTAGAAGCAATTAAGTGCCAGTAAAAGAAAGAAGACAGGCAAGCTACATTCAATGAACCCAGGCTACATTCAATGCTAGTTGCATGGCATTCCATAAAAAAAAACCTCCAAAACTCTGTAAAACTTTTCAAAATTTATTTAACATTTAGGCTCTTTTATAGAGTGTATGAATTTAGATTCTGATAAGAATCCCTTCTGAACACCCTGCAGGAAAGGCACAAATATTAGAAGATACAGTTCTTCAAACTGTTAGCATACCAGTAGAAGTTAGCTGTTAATATTTATCTTGCTATAGCTCCGGGAGTAGAGAGTAGATGTTTGGTAACTGAGACTCTGCCAGGAGAGCCCATGTTCTAAAAAATTAGTCAAGAGTAACAAATATTCTCAATTTGTGGTAGAAAAGCAGAGCAGAAAAAGGCAAGGCAAAGAAGAGAAATTTCTCAATTTGAAAGGTTCTTTTTTTTTTCCATAAAGCTTTCTTTAATAGCTTGAATCTATTATGATTTAATTGCAATAGATAAGTATTGATGGAATAGTTTGAAATTGGTGGACCTCATATGTGGTGGCTTAGTTTTTAAGGAAGCATCAGCTTTTCATGGTATTTTTTCAAGATTTTGTTTTATTGCATGAATATTTAACTAAATTGAACAACCTGAAGTACCATAAACTTAATCAAATTATATAAGTTTGTGCTAACTACATTTCTGATGTCATTATCTGTAATGATATTTCATTATGCTCTGCAGGGAACACTACAACTTCCAGGTGGTTCCATACTTGAACAACTTTAGAAACCACTGAACTATAAAAATGCCATTTCTTCACTTTAAGGTTTTTAGCCCAACTACAAAGCAAATATTGGGAACAATTATTATTCCCATTGTCAATCTTTGATAACTGAATACATTTATGAATTACATTTCTATTATTCTCTGGACTCTGATTATGTTTTTCACTGTCTAAAGCTAGTTATTATTTAAACATCTCCTCCCACCTCTCTCTCCCCCATTCTTTCTCTCTCTCAACAAATTAACTGCATCTCTAGGCCCAGTAAACCACAAAGTAAGAGTTTATTATAGAAAGAAAACTATAGTCACTTCTAGACTTTTATTTCCCCTATTTAATTCATTCCTTGACAAAGTAGGTAGCTATTTGCAGTTAATCCCGATAAGCCAAATTCATTAGGTTAAGTAATGCCTTCAAATTATTAAAGCACTCTCCTGGGTGTGCCATGGTGGATAATGGAGGTGTGACCCTGGGTCCTCACCCATTCCTCTCTGGCACTCTTCCCCTGCTCTGCTACTGGTCATGGTGAACTTTTCTCCACCATGCCCTTCTGCACTGAGGCAGTTGATCTTGTGAGCAAACTGAACCTCTCCTTTATGCTGTAGGTGTTGGGTATTGTGACTCAAGATGAGAACACTGACTAATACACATGCACTGACCCAAATTCAGTGAAGGGACATCCAGAGGATAATTGGGTATCAGAACCACAGAGCTACTTATTATGAAAGATGCTGCTGCAAAACACAGGAGACTTTCTAAATCCAAGGCAGATGCAAACTAGAACAGCAGAGACTTTAAAATTCACAGCCATTTGGATATCCTAGAATAAAGAAAATTATTAGAAAAAGAGGAAGCAGTAATCTTAGCTCATGATAATTACTGTTTTGCTTTCTAATAAACTGTAATATAAAATAAGGCTTTGAAAAGATAATTTTTGTTTCCTTTTCCATTGCTTTTCAGTAATATCAATATTTTGTAGTTTATAAAGCTAAGTCCTCCCATTCATAAATTAGATTTATTTCTTTCCCTTCACCCCAGTAAATTATGTTCTGAGTCACTTAAGAACATCATTTCTCTGTCTCTTTTCCAATAAGCTAAGGATTATAGGAAACACTAATTGTGGCTCTGTTCTGTTGGAATGGCTCATCTAGATCAACCTCTTGATGTGTGGGTGTTTGTAGCCTTCAGATGTGTCTCACTCACTTCACTGTGTCTCACTGTCTTGCCAAGTTTTATGGTATTCTCTCCCTCCCCTCCCCCTCTCCTCTCTCTTCTCTCTCTCTGTCTCTCTATTTTATAATAGGAAGATAGTTTCCTATGATAATGACAAGAATATGTGAATATCCATATGACCTTGTTTTCATTTTAAATCTAAATGACTGCCATGGGTGGATATTTCTAAACACCTAAAATATTGACCAGCTGGCCCAGCATTGTGCCTCATTCACAGCACTCATTGCATAACGAGCCCTCAGACCTATGCCCTTAGAAGAGCGCGGAGGACTAGCTGTACTTTAGGAGTGGGAGATTTCCCATAAACACTTCTGTCCTTCAACTTTGACAGTAGAAAATTCAATCAGATTTTGATGAACCAGGAGATAAAGCTATTAGCAGGTGTCATTGCATTTCTTGCTAATAGAAACCCTGCATAGTAGCGGATTGGCTGCCA
Source organism: Dasyprocta punctata (assembly GCA_004363535.1). Taxonomy (NCBI): domain Eukaryota; kingdom Metazoa; phylum Chordata; class Mammalia; order Rodentia; family Dasyproctidae; genus Dasyprocta; species Dasyprocta punctata. Next base: position 76,875 of record RJWM01001767.1, read on the forward strand.
CACACAGTATGACCATGGAAGCATTTGAAGGTCTTCATTTAAGATGCTGTGTTTTCCCCTATTTTCTGTCACAATCTTGTCTTAAGCTCTTTCAATTTTTCCACATGCTCACCTAAATAGATTTTGTTCTGAAGCTATTTGCAGTGCACAACATATCTTTTGTGTTTAGTGGTGTGTGTGTTTCTTTTTCTTCTTTTCATCTTAGACCATTTCAGACCTTGTCAGTTTCTGTCATAACTCATGATCAGAGATCACCTTTTGACTCCCTTCCACAATTTTTATCTTCTATATATGCTCCTTCTAAGAAACTATAGAGTATCTTCTTTCTGGACCTTTGACGTCCCTGTAGTTAAAGGCATTGAGCTAGAAGATAAGATAATAAATATGGAGGGCATTTATTTACCCTCTGTCACCCAGAATCATCATACTCCAGAGAATACTCTTCTCTCATTCTCATCCACATCATTAGGATGAGATTAATTGCATATAATGATGGAGGTATAAATGTTTTAAAATTGTTTCCAGGTGTAGAGAAAGAAAAAGAACCAGGTTTGTCATGTTGGTTTAACTCTATGATAAAAGTGCCCCACCATGACCAATTTCAAGCTGAAGAGGTGACTGAGCATAGTTTTAGGAAGAGATGGATGCACGAACACACCATCCAGCAGCATTTCCACCTGACAGGTGCACTAGATGTAAATGACCTTAAGAGCATCTATCAATGATAAGCATATTTTTTGATAAAGAAACAGATACTACATATTTTAGACTTTGTAAGCCATAATGGCTGATTCACAGCTACTTAGCCCAGCATGAAATAGCCAAGGACTACCCATAAATGAATGGCTGTACCCATGTTCCAATAAAACCTTATTTATAAAATTAGGCAATGGGTCACATTCAGTCTTAGAGCTATACAGTGCTTTCCTGACCTCTGGTATAGATGATACTAAAATACAGAAAAATAATTAAGATATGATAACTTGAGTATTATCTATATTTTAATACAATTCATTCAATTGTAAATTCGTATAATGTTTGGTTTCAATAACCAATTTGAAAAATTTCTGACAATTTAATAATCAGCTGTTTGTAAGCTGGTACAAGCCAGCTGGAGCTCAACACTGAATGGGTCCCTGCTTTAGGACTAGTTGCTGAGGTCAGTGTATCCAGTACCACAAAAGACTTTTAATTACTTTTCTCATTGCTGACAGAAAATACCCAACATCCAAGGTTAAAGGAGGAAATACTTACTTAGCTCACAGTTTGTGGAGGCTTCAGTTCATAATCAGATGGCTCAAAAGACAGAGTGGCTGGCAAAGGGGCTACCATTCATGGTGGTGAAAGATACCAAAAGCAACAAAAGAGATGGGGAGAGAGAGAGAGAAGATTCTTTCTGTCCCTTACACTGTATCTAGTCTACCTGCCCTAGGGTGGATGTAGCACTCTCACCCTTAATCCCAAGATTAAACCATGAATCAGTCACAAACTCTTAGATTCTGCTGCCTCCAAAAGGCCTGCTCCCCATGACCACATGAGACTTTGAAGGGACATCCAGACACAAACCATAACAGAAAGTAATCTAGTACAGATAAAGAGATTCAAATGGCTGTTTTATACAGTAGGACTTCTGGAAAATAAAATTCTTGAAGAGCATCTTTGCTAATATGAGACTATGAATATGCTGTCCGGAACAGTGGCAAACCTTTGTTACTGTCAGTACAGAATCTGGACGTTTCTGTAACAGCAGATCCCACATGAAGTCACATTATTAAATTGCCACTATAGAGAAAGAAGAGAGGCATAAAAATGCATCCTTAATAACATCTTCTAAGTGACTAGATCAAGTCATTTTGCCTGAAATCAAGACTCATTTCCAGATATGGCACTGTTATGTCATATACATTCTTTCTGTATATGTTTATCTTTTGATTTTACTTATAATCAAAAGATTTACCAATAAGACATCTGGCTATACACATACTAAATTTTCTGTCTAAATGACTTTAGATTGCAAGCAAATATTAGTACCACTAAGGGAGAACCTTTGATGTTGTTCAAATTTAAATACCTTATTTATTTCCAAACTATTTGTCTTTTCTCATTAGTTTTTTATTTTGTGGGCACATAATTTCCCTCTTGGATGATGTGGTATAAGGACATGTGTTGTGACTGTCTATTCATGGATAAGTTGTTTTGAGCAGAGCAATTCATTCAAATCATCTAGATGCTGTTAAAAAATAGAGACACTGAGTCTCTCCTTCTAGGGATTCTTCATCTGTAGGTCTTAGTTAAAGAATAGGTTACCAAACCTTGATCCTATGAGCCAGTGAGTCTATATACCCTTAGAGCTGAGATCCTTTACCATTATGGACACAGGTCACTGACCGGTTTAGATTCAGGACATATAAGAGGAGACACTGGAAAACATGGTTCTGGTGAGCTCTATTGAAAGTCAACCATCTTAACAGCAAAATTGACCAAATCAACTTATAAATGCTTCTACACACTTATTCTTCCCACAGTTATCATTTAATACCTGATTTTTGCCTGATATAAGGCAATGGAATATATTGGGATTACTGGACAAAGACAGATAAGGTTCCTACCCTCACTGGGTTATGGTCTAACAGGGAAATCAGAGAGGAATAAAGTAAACATTTTAATAGTCAGTGACACAGTGATAAGAGCTGTGGTGAAAACACACAGGCACGGTGTTGCTGGCATTGTGTGGACTTTGATCAGGTGAATGACAGCCCATTAACCTGAACAACTCTGACAGTCCTCCTTCGGATGAGTTGGCCTTTCAAACACTGTTGAAAGAATTCATCATTCATCCATTCCCAAGTAACAATTCCCTCCTCAGTAAAACTGATTCCTTTATAAAAGACACAGAACTTTCTGAGTAGAGAAATGGAATGTGTTACATAGTCCTGAAAGTCATTGACTCTTTATCTAGTTGATTTTCTACATAGCCATATTTTTCATACCTTTGTGACTATTTTAAAAATAAATTCTTTGATGCGGACTTGTTGGGCTAAAGGATATAAGCGTTACTGATCTTTAAATGCATCACTAAGCTGTCAGCGCTAGTTGTGCTACTTTGCACTTCTACCAAAATGCCATGAGACTGTCTCATTGCCATGCACTGACAAGTAGATTGTGCTGATTTCATAGAAATAATGGTGGTTCTAGAATTTTCATTCTTGCTTTTCTCTTATGAAAAAAATTTGAATTTTATTTTTTAAAATATGTTTCGAGCCCAGTGTGGTGGCACATACTTGCAATCCCAGCACTAGGGAAACTGAGACTGGAGGCTCACTATGAGTTTGAGGCCAGCCTGGGCTACATAATTAGTTCAAGATTAGTGTGAACTATGTATCATGACCCTGCCCCAAGGAACAAACACACAAATAAATAAAATGTTCAAAATGCTACCTTGTTATCTGTGAGTTTTTAATGTCTCTTGCAATGTTTTCTCTACTGAGTTATTAACCTTGTTTCATTAGTAATTGTCATTTTTATAGTAAGAAAAAATGAAACTTTCAAAATAATATCCATTGTATGGAGGTCTGTCTATTCTTTTATGCATACACATGTTCATACTGAAGCAATTCACAACAGCCAAGCTGTGTAACAGCCTAGATGCCTGTTAGTAGATGAAGGAATAGAGAAAATGTGGCATATATCCATATATAGTACAGTATTACTCAGCTATAAAGAAGAATCAAATCATGCGATATGTAGGGAAATGCACGGAGGTAGAAAACATCAAGTCAAGTGAAATTAGGCAGACTAAGTTAAGTAATACATGTTTTCTCTTATATGAGAGACCTAAAAGTATGTAGATTAGTATATAAATATTTAAAATAAAGGATAGAGGTCAAGAAACCAGAAGGTAAACTTCTGGAGATGGGAAAGGGGCTAAGCAAAATGAAGGAGGTGGGGAGTAGAAATTGATTAAGATACATTAATTTCATGTATCAGCTTCTCAAATTAAACCCCATCATTATATAATATTAACATGCACCAATAACACATATACATAAAAAGTCTTTGCTGAAAATAGTGTTTGCCTAATATTATTTTTTGAGTTCATTCATAAATTTCCCCACATTAAATATTAACATTGTATTAAATAGCCCCCCATGTTTTGTGTTGGAACATTTTTGTGTTTTTAATATTTAATCTTCTTATCCTTCTGGAATTTGTTTTGTTTCAGAAATAAGTGAATAACACAGTATGATTTTCAAAGAATGACACCTATCTCTCCTTACTGATATTCCCACTTTGTAAAATATTAACTCTAATTCACAAAATGATAGGGATCTAATTCTGTACTCTGGTTTTGGCTCTCTTGACCAAAGACAATAAATTTTAAGGGATAGAGAAGACCAGAAAACTCTAGCAAATTTAACAGGTGATACTGAGGGACTGCCAGAGTAAGAAAGCTGAATGCTATTCACTCAGACCACTGAGAACCAAAGAAAAAAAATACATCAAAATGGAAGTTGGGAAGGGATGGAAGTTTGGGTCTAGGAAATAACTTCCCCTACCATAGTTTTCCCTCAGACAAGTGGCAACGTTTTGTTTTCTTTTTTTCTTACCCTCTCACTCTGACTTTTTATGTAGACATAACTGTCCCAAAAAGCATTAACAGTCTTTTAAGCACAACTATTGTTACATCCACATGTACTGAATATCACCAGATCTGAGCTCCTGCTCTTTTGACTGGAGAATTTCAGGTTTCCCAAGTAATTCTTCTCTGAGCTCTTGTCTTAGCCCATTGCATCTTGCTATAACAGAATGCCTGTCACTTGATAACGGATCAATACAGGCAGTTTATTTCGCTCATGATTCTGCTGGCTGGAAATTCCAAGCAGCATAACCCTGGAATCTAGTGTGGTCCCATAACCGTGACAACACAAAGTAGATTACATCATAGAGCAGGGGCACCTTTGAGAGCAGCAGACAGCAGCACAAGCAAAACGACTTTTGTAACAGAGACACAAAGGAGAAGAGTGAACATTTAAGGCAACCTCCTTCCAAGGGAACAGATACAGTCCCATGAAAGCAAGAACTCACTCCCATGAGACAAGAATGAATCTGCATGGAGGACACAACCCTAATCAACCAAATTCCCAGCACGTGAACTTTGAGGGACAAACCATACCCAAACCGTAGCAGCTCTGACCCATAAATCTGCTTTGTGAGGTCTTTAGAACTGTATGCCATCGTCAGAAAATCCATACCTGTTACTATGCTCCAGGGAAAGTTGGCTAGTTGTAATCATTGTGGGAGCCAGTGGAGCACACACTGGTTCCCAGGCAACCTAGTTGGGTCTGTGGGCCAAGGCTGCTCCTGTCCTGCTGCATACATCTGCTGGGGCTGCTGCTTGGCACACAGGACAATGAGAAAAAGTCCTTCTTCCCACTCTTTGTTCACCTGCATCCTGAAGATACCTTGAAGGCCACACAGAGGCTTTCATGAACTTGTCTATTAGAAGTTCTGGCTCAAAATATATCCATTAAGCAGGTAATAGGATAAATCCATTTGCAGAACTATTTCACAGAATTGTTTTTAATTGCTATTTCTGCCTTCTCCAGGGGCGAAACTATGCATAAACAAACCAAAGTATCCAGAAAAAAAAAACAAAATAAAAAATATTTTCTTTCTTCTGCTTATGCCAATTTATCTGGCAGAGAGAGACAGAAACAGAGAGAGACAGAGACAGAGACAGAGAGACAGAGACAAAGAGATTATATTGCAAAGAATTAGAGTGCATGCTTGGGTTAAGGATGGCTTTTGGTACTAAGCACTGGTCAAATCCAACATCCAGGCATGTTTAGAATCACAGGTGACTCAATCAGAACAGTGTATATGACAAATGTGACTGTGACTTGGCCATATCATCCTCATCTTTTAAATTTTTCACACCTAGAATAATAATTTTAAGCTGCTATAATGTAACTATGGCTCCTAGAACACAAAATCAATGATCTAACTGTAAAGAGTATTCAAAAACTCATTTAGATTTCCTGTCTTGCATAAGAATGTAATTTAAGTTGTCTGGTGTTCTTTCCCTAGGAATTGCACTTGCAAACGATCTTTTATTTCTAATTATCAACTTTATAAACAATAATAAAGCCTAAGTAAGCAGCAGGATCAATAACATTTTCTCTGACATGACAGCTCTCCCTCCCTGCCTTCCTATCTTTTATACTTAGAATGAAACAGTAATTCTGTGACTGAGTTAACAGGAAAATGCTGTAAATTCCCTCATTTAAAAGAACCCATTTTATTTCCTTTACTTTTCCCTGGAAACAAATAACCATACATTAATCACAAGCAATTCAGCACTGAAAGACAACACATAAGAACAGAGATGAGATCAAAGGAGAATACATATATTCAACCCACACATTGCATTCATAGGGCTATTTATTGAGGAGACTGTGGAAATGACAGAAAAATAAAGAAACTGTAGAGAATTAATAAAGCATTGAATTCTCAAAATGGCCAAGTGAGTTTTCTGGGTATTATTTATTCTGGCATCCCTGTAGAATTCCTTTATCTGACTATAAATCTTTATATTAGTCTAGACTTTTTGTGTCAGGGGTGTATATCATGTCTCCTTAAGCCATGAAAGAAATAAACAACCTAACAATCAAGAGCATGAAAGAGTTGTGCCACGACTATTAAGAGTGCTAGAGCTCATGAGGGCCCAAAGGGGTTCCTTATCCGAAGTACTATAGGTCTATAGAAAAATAAATGGTTTGAAAAAAATCTCCACAAAAATGAATTTGATTGTTGTACAGTTACTCTTCAAATATCCTCATGTGTATGTAGGAGAAGGAAGCCAGTGAGATTCCCATTCTGTCCTCTTCAGTTTCCTTTGACTGCTTAGAACAATTCACACATTTTCCCAGGATAATGGAGCTTTTTTTTTTTTTTTTTTTTTTTTGAGGCAACCGGGGATCAAACTTACAGCTTCACGCCTGCCAGACAGGCGCTTAAGCCACTGAGTCAAACTCCCAACCCGTTAATGGAGCTTTTTGTGAGAGGAGGCTTGGGCAGAGCTGGAGCTGAATGGTGCAGTATCAGTAATCCAGATAGCTTACTGTCCTCCATTAACAACCTATCCTCTGATTATTAGAGGTGAGAGGAAATGCCAGGGCCTTGGATAATCAAAATATGTAGACATCAAAAGCTAAAGTCACAAAAGAAGCCAATCTTGCCTTATTGGTCTTCACATACTTTTTCTTCATCTCAGAGGTTTGTCTTTCTTCTAACATTGACTTCTGTGTATTTTTAGCTCGCACCTCTCCTATTTGTTTTGTTCTGCCATCTCAGCCTGCTTCCTTTGGCCTTTGCCTCACTGTTGTCTACCTCAATCTTTGGGTACTTCCTAGATTCAGAGCTCGAAAGAGGAAAATTCACAAGTCCATATCTCTTTCATGCCTTGTCACGAACCAGGCTAACCTGTGGTTGTCTTCAGTTCTTATTTTCGCCCTGGACCCAGTCAGTTATGGAAAATTTGAAGATAAGCTTCAGAACAGAGTCATCTTGGCAGCTGGGGCTCTGGGTTAGGCCATAGTTCTGTGAGCAGGCCTGAGGTGGGCCAGGACTTTCATAGCTCCAGTGTGCTGCCCACCCTCCCCTTCTCTTCTGACAAATGTAAGCACTTATGAATGCTCCCAGGACACCCATGCCCTTTGACTATTTGGGATGGTTTGCCTGGTCATGGCTATTTGGGTCCTGTATCCCTCAATTATCAGTATATTAAATTCTTTTGCCATATTTGGAAAGTTTTCTGCTCTTATTTCTGTATACAGGTTTTCAATGCCACTTGTGTTGCTTTCTGATTTTTAACTAATTCTACATTATTTTAAATTAGTGTTCTTTGCATCATATGCCAGCTGTTGGATGCATTTTTCATGTTCTCCTGTTTTTATCTCTCAATAATTGGTCACCAGTAATAGTCTTGTCTTCCATATCTGACACTCTGTCCTCACAATTGGTGCTTCTACTGCTTATAACTTGAATAGAATTTTTAATATCCTGAATTTCTGGGGGTTTTTTAATTTTATTTTAGAGAGAATAATACCAAGCAAAATAAAGCAAAATTGAGTCAATCAAAACAATACAGTGTAAGTGACTTGGGATTTCAAAACAAGATAATAGGAAATCAACAATGGTTACCATAATACCTCTTGTCTTTAAAATAACTGCCCATACCTTCAGACATAGTAAAAATCCAACAAAACAGAATAGAATAGAACCAATAAAAACAATGAATGCAATATAGGACTTCAAAACATAATAATAGTAAACCCAAAATGGCTACCATAATATATCTTGGTATCTCTGAAATATCTGCCCATGCTATCAGATATAATAAAATGAAACAAGATAAAGCAGAATAAAATTCAACCAAACAAAGCAATGAGAATGATGCAGGATTTCTAAATAAAATAATAGGGAATTAACAATGGCTACCACCTTCAGAAGGAAATTCCCCATAGATGCTATACTGCATAATACTGTCCACTTAATAGATGATTAAGACTACCAGGTTTAGGCCTGCAAAGTCAGTGGAACACTAAATACTACAAGCATTAAGTTGTATTTTACCTCATTAGCTATTATCACGGCCTGTGTTTCTCTGGATCAGCCAATTACTTATGAGGGGGGTGGCTTTGGCTCCTCTTATCTCCCTGCCCACACGCCAGAAGGGGCTGGCATCTGGCTCTCCCCTAGTCTCTCCTTAATTTCTGTTTTATAACATTTCATGGACTCTGATTCTTTTCTGTACTGGACATTTATGTTTTGTATCATTTTGTTGAGCTCAACTAGCTTTTTATTAGTGTCTTCTGTAGACTCACTGATTACTTTCATATTAAGTCCTTTATCAGTGTATTTATATCTTTTTCAAATTTGCCAAGCAACTTACTGATCTGTTGCTTGTCTCCTTTTTTAATCTTTTTAAATAATCCAGCTATGTAGCTTTTGATTTCCTCCCTTTTGATGCTCCATGTATCAGTTTTGGGAGAGATTGGAATTTTTGATGGCATTTTGTTGCCTTGTCTTCTCGTGTTTCCATTTTTTGTTTGTTGGTTGTGCTGAGACTTGCCAGTTGATAATAGTAGAAGACTTTGTTGATAGTATGAAGATCTCTTTAGTGTCTACTTTTCAGTGATGCACTCCGGGCATGGCTAATTGTAGACCTTTAGCTCTGTCTCATAATACTAGCACCTCGATTTGTTTGGAGGAGAGGTGGCAAGTTGGCTCAGTAACCAGTTCTCCAAGAATGGGCCACAGTATTGTAAATGACAGGAAGACAATCTAGATACTGACAAACAATATCAATTAATAGTAACAGCAATGTCACTTTGTCTGTACTAGTAGAATCAACAATAATAGTGTCAAAGACAAACTTGTTGCTAACATATTTTAAATAATAATTTACCAACCTTTATGATGGAAAAGAGATCTATAATTATAGTATAAACACTAAGAAAAATCAAATATCAACTTACAGTAAATACCTACTAAATGGAATAACTTTAGCCCCACTAATATTAGAAGAGCATTTGACAATAATAACATTAATTTGACCATCTAAAGATTCATAAAGTTTAGTGTTTATAATAGTAAAGATAGAGGGCTGGGGAACAAGGTAGTTAAAAAGATAGAATTTGAAATATTAATGGAAAATGAGAAGGAGATAAATGTGAGACAGGAAATCCTATTGAAAAATAAAAATAAATTAACAGCATTAAACAACAGTAACAGAAAAGAACAAAGACAGTAAGAAAAAAAGGAAAAACAGCAGGAAAAAGAAAAAGTTAAAAAGAGAAAATTAAAAAAAAAAGTCTGTAAGTATCCCCCCACCCACACACACACACACACCAAATACAATGCAGGAAAACAACAGGGAAAAAAGGAAAAATTGAGTAACTTTTAAAAAATTCCTTTGTGTTTTTGAATGAGTGATCTCTTTCCAGGATCTGCCATCTCACAATCCAGCAAGTCAGAGTTTTTCCCACCCAGATTTATGGGCTGTGTATTTGTGAGTTTCCATCCCTGCTCCAGGGTCCCCTCTGTCTGTACATACCAGATGGTGGCAACCATTCAAGCCAAGGTATGCTGATAGATGGGAAAGGCAATCAACCCTCCAGTTTCTACTGGATGTAGGCTGTGGGGTAGGGGTTGAAGTAGACTTAATCCCAACATTTTCAGATCCATCTGCCTCTGAAAGTCTCACTCACCGGGCTTGGTTTCTCACTACAGCAGTCATGACCTGTTTTATTCCCAGCCTGAGCTTAAACTTCTCAGGGGATCTGTGTCTAGTCTATACCCTCTCTGCAACTATTTACTTTGACTCTCTCTCACCTAGTCACTGTGGGAAAGACACTGACATGAAGCTGTTTTATAGTTGTTCTATGGCTCAGTTTTAAACAATCAACACCTTCTCAAATGGGTGCCTAATTAAACTGTCTCTGGCAATATGGCAGCCACTGCCCTGAGCTTCTTCTCCAATATAGGTGTCATGAAGGGGTCACTTTCAAAATAAAACCCCACACTGCTCTTTGTAGTCTACAGTAGTTGCAGACTTTTCTTGACGCTGCTGAACAGGTTCATATTTTCTGCCTGGGTTTACCCTCTCTCTCCAGGTGTTAGTTTCATCCACAATCAGATCAGTCACTTGGTTGATGCTTCGGTGCCCCACAGCAAGGGGAAACAAAATATAGAGCCAGCTCAGAGTTGCTAACAGCCACAGCCAAGGTGCAGAATTCACAGGCATGGAGTTGGTTGGGACAAATATACACAGGGCAAGGTAACTGCCATAATTTTCAGGTCATGCAGGGTGTAACAGCTTCTCTGTGATGGTTTTTTTTAAGAAACATAATAAGTGCATATCAACTTGGTGATTCAATGAAAGCCATTTATTTTTAAATCAAATCTATAGTATGATAGGAGCAAAAAGTTAGTGTGTAACTATTCAGTGTCTTCACCCACACTGGGTTCCAAGGAGAAGTTATTACATTTTTACTTAGTTATAAATTAATAAAATATATTCTTCAATTAAGTCAAAATTGGTTTCCCTAGAGGTTTCAGCCTACTATTTTTACATATTTTTACTTGCTAAGCTTCTGGCATTTATTCCCACTTCCAGTGATTAATATGGGTCGAAGTAAAATAAATAAGTGTGCTTAAAAGCGCTTATAAATACATGCCTAAGTGAAAGCCAAAATTCTAGCCAATGAATCTCTTTCAGTGAAGGAGTGTCATCAATTTTCCTTTATTCATGGTGATATAAAATATTTTTATTCATTCGATAGGTACTTATGAAATAGCCCATGTTACTATTACTGTCTACCAATATAACTATTTTAGACTTGGAAAATAGCATGTGGGGCAACACTGATAAGGTCCATACATTTATGCAGCTTTCATAAATACTTAGTTTTAAATAGGGTGACATAAAAACAAAGCAATGTGAACTCTATTCTTTGATATGAGAGATTGAAAATAAATGTAATTATTGAAATATGTAAAGCTGACCCTGATTTGTAGTTTTCAGTTCTTTCCTGATCTCAGTATATTTGAAGGACAAAATTAACAGTTTTATATATGTTTGAATTGTACAGTTCTGCAGACCTATCATTGTAAGACAAACATTGTCATCAATAATATTAACAGCAGAAAGAAATCTTGGGAACTTTGAAATGGCAAAAACTGTGTTTTAACTATTGTTTATGAGCTCATGAACTATGATTGAGTCATCACAATTGTCCTGCACATACAGTCCTCATTTTGGGATAAGTGATGTTGAAGCTAAGAACATGATGCCCACAAACTATAGTATTTGCTGTGCTGATTGCAAAGCAGTCTCAGACCCAAGGTCTGGCTGACTTTGCCCTGTCCCTGATCTTTGTCTCTCCTTGTTTCTTGAAGTTCAAGGAAGTGCTTTATCTTTCCCTTTTCTGCCTTAGGAAGTTCCTCCATAAGGAAAGTAATTGTGAGCCCTTATCCCTGGCGTCTCTATTAACCAGTGAAGAGACGGCAATATAGGTCTACGTAGCTAAGATATGTCAGAAAGGCAGCAATGCTGTGTTGAGCTGAAGCAGGAGGTCCCACTTTGATTTGAGTATCAGTCTTTGTATTACTCTGCTTGAATATCAAGACAAAATACCTCAGATTCAATGACTTTAACAACAGAAATTTATTTTCTCAGAGACCTTGAGGTTAGAAGTTCAAAATCAAGATTTCATAAGGTTGGCTTCTTCTGAGGGTTAAGAGGCAAGGTCTGTTCTAGACATATCTTCTGATTTGAAGGCAATTGTTTTCTGTGCCCTCGTATCTTCCCTTTATCGTTGCACAAACATGTCTCTGCCTGAGTTTGCTTTTCCTACAAGGATACCAGTCATGCTTGATTTTATTGCAAAACGTCTGGCCCACACACTTTCTCCCCCTTAAAGTTCATTTTCAATGAACTTGTCTTTCTTGAGATTATTAGAACAGGTCCATCTGTGCTTCAAGAACACATAGTTCCTGCTTCTGAAACTATCATCCTAGTCTGCATTATCAGTCTTCATATCTTTACCACCCAAATTACTTATCTGGAAATGAACGCATTCTTTCTCTAAGTGCAACCCTCTTCCAAAGATTTGCTCAGTTTTCACCCTTATGCTGGGACCTTTTCAGAACCATCAAAGAAGCAAATCTGTCTGTGGGCAGCTTTATAGAGAGAGGAGAGATGATGGACATTGAAGTGAGTGGCTTGGGCTTTCGCCTGGGTTGTGACCCACTTGCCTCAGGCCTGTGAGTAGTTCAACCACTCTGAAAATTGGAGTAGTTATAACAGATTGTAAAAGTTATGACAAAGATAAAGTTAAAATCATATAGATTACAGGCCTAACACAGGATCTGGCACATGCTAGCTGCTTGGATAATTTTCTTCCCGAAATTGCACGTTGCTCCCATTTTGCGCAGTTGTCCTGTGTATGCTCGCATGCTTCTCTTATAGTCATTACCATTCTGTTTTGCTTTATAATTGTATGTATCTAGGTATGAGGTAGTCAGGAAAGCAGTAATCACTGTTTATTCTGGCTTCCCAGTTCACATATAAAATCATGTCAGGTCAAATGAAAAGGCATAGAAATTGGATAGAAAGAATAGATGTGCTGTTTCTTCTCATTCTCAATATTCTGTCTCTATTCTCATCCATTTCTCCTGAGAGGCAAAACTGTAAAACGCAGTTAGGGTACATTAAACAGGATGGAAGGCCTGAACTATTTTCCTCTGGAAAAAATTGGAAACTGATCTCTCTAATTATATTTTCTTGATAATTAGATTGATATTTTAAGTATAGAAAAGTAGATGAATGCCCAGATAATACTATATTTTCATCATCAGGCTTTTGCCAGTCAGTGTGTCTTTTGCATGCCAGTCACTGCTCTCCACTACCACGGAGAAGCAGTCCACTCTGCACAACCTGGGCATTAACACAATGATCCTTAAATTATATATAGTGTGACTAATTGTTAAGATTCTTTATAAACATGGGCTAATTAGTTAATCAATGATACTTAAGCACCCACCGCAGCTCCCCCCATGACTTTATTTTGTGTGTTTTTATTAGGCAGAATTTCGAGTGCCTGTGTCACTATCACATTAAGTCTATTAATGGTAGTCATAAGTCAGAGCAAGTAAAGGGATTAACTCAGTTCCCCAGAAGTAATTAATGCAACCCTTAAGATTTTGGGCTGATGGATACACCAGGAACAGCATCTTAGTAAAATGGACATGCAGGCCTGAGTTTAGGTTCATCTGGAGGCTTAATTTCCCTTCAGTGGGGACCAGAGGATGCTCTTAAATTCAGTACTACCATATGCTAGCAGAAGAGAAATGTATGAAAAGATTTTTAAGGACAAAACAAATAACCATTACTGTGTCATTTGTTTAAACTCAAAAAAGTTAATTACTTCATTTTAACAAGAATGTCTAGATAAGACTCTTTTGTTTTTCTCTTGGATCAGATCTTACCTAAAAACTTGGAAAACCAGTCTAACAGGTCTTTATTTTTTAATAGAAGTGACTTTGCAAAGTAGTTTAAATATCTTGCTCTGTAATTAGCAAAACCAGTTTGAATTTGTATTCTAACGGTTAAAAGAGTTACAAAGCCTGGGGAAGTCACCAATGCCTGAAATGCTCAGTTTCTTCATCTGTAAAAGAAAAATGATGATGCCTTTGTTCCAGAATTATGTTGTGAGAATTGCATGTGATAATTTGAAATTTCAATAGTGGAATGATGCTTACATAGCCTAATTCCCAATACATGGTAAGCAAACATTAAATGTTGGTCGCTATCGTTTCTAGAAGATAATTTTCATATTGGTTTATTCATCAAGTTATGTTTGAACATTCAGTATGAGTGGGAAGGTAGGGATAAAAGGAACTAAAAGCTAAAGTTGGAGGGAGAAATGATTATTATGGTTGCTAAATCTACTTCAGTACACTTTGGGATTGCCAGTTCACAGTTACCCTCCGTGACTGCCTGTCCTCTTTTTCATTATGTTAAAATGTGTAAGTATTAGATGAGATAAAAGGGAAAAGAACTTTTGCCCTATTCATGATGCAGTTGAGCTGTTCCACTTAGGTTTTGTTTCTTGAGAAAGGGTAAAAGAAGCTAAGAACCTAGCCTTTCTAATACATGTCATCAGTGTTTTCTCAGGAATAATGGAAATGATCAGAGTCTGATCAATCACGATCAAATAGCAGTGGGTCAGAAAACTCATTTCTGTGTGAAGTGTAAACCTTTTAGTTATCGTGCTAACCACAAATCCCAGGATAAAGTTCCAGGACCCAAAGAGATCTCAAAGGAGAGGATCTTACTCATAGCAATGCTTATTCACAAGTCACTCACACAGCATTTTAATGTGTCAACACTGGTGTAGCCATTCTGAGGTGTCCCATTGAATGTCAGCTTTGTGCATCATTTTCCTGTAGCTGGTTCTGATCTCCATGCCTCAGCTCACTGGAGCCCCACTTCTCTCACCATACATTTAAATGTTGAACGTAAGCTGTGTGTTTAAAACTCCACAGAGAAACAATATGAGATGATAAATAAAAATTAGAGTTCTGGAGCTAAGATGACCCAGCTTTGAGTCCTGTCAAGTCTCATAGTTAAATGACCTTTGATGAGTCATCTAAACCCTCCAAAGTTCACTCATTCATTTATATATGCATTTATTTGATAGATGTCTGTTGAGTGGTAAGTGGTACATACTACTGAAGTTTCTCTTTTGAAACTTTATTTTATTAATACATATGTGCAGCACATAATGTTTATATTCCTTGTGGGAAGTTTATACATATATGCAACATATTTTAATTCCTCCTTTCATCCCCTTTCCCTTCCTCCTTTCCCACATTCACACATTTCTCGATCCCTAGCTTTTTAAATAATATATTTGTAGTACACAATGTTTACATTCTTTGTGTGAAGTTGGTACATGTACATGACACTGAAGTTTCTTACATCAAGCTTAAAATTCTAGTAGGGCAGACATTATCTTAGAAGAAATCACTGAATGATATGACTGCACTTGAAGATACATGCTATTAAGGAAATATTAAAGGAATAGGTGGAGAGATATAATTTAGAGAGGTAGTTAGAAAAGGATTATCCATGTGTATAGTATTTTAGCTGAAATCTGGGTAAGATGAAGGACTCTATTAAGAGAACCTGGCCAAAGGCATTGTATGTCAATAGGACAACCAATAAAAAGGTTATAAACCATACATATGTGTAGAATGTTCAAGGACTAGAATAAAGGAAGTGTGTAAGAATGTATCAAGAGATAATGTCAGAAGGGTAGACAGTGGTCAGATTATGCAGCACCTTGTGAATCATCAAAGTTGAGATTTTTATCTTCTTACTAGGGAAGCTGTTGTTGCAAATCACACAGGGACTTGGTATATCTCAATTTTCTCACCAGGACGTGGGATAATACTGTTGACAGTGGAAGAGTAAATGAAGTAAAGCATGGAAATTGCTCAACAGAGTCTTTGGAACATTTGAAGTTCTTGATTACTAGTAAGTTAAGAAGTTTTGACTTCTATTGTTCATCCAAGGGACACTATTGCCTCTTCAATGTAAGGGAAAGAGAACAAAAGGTTGGAGGAAATGGTCAAGTACAACCATGTATTCTGATTTCAGTTGGATAGCTGTGGGCCATAACTCAGAGGAACAGTCATTCTTTAACTTTTTGTAGTTGTGGCATGCTGGGACCAACTTGTTTATGAGCTTGATGTGTGAGATGAAAGGCTTTCCCAGTTTGGTGTGACACTAATTATGCTTTAATTAAATCTTCTTGATTGGTGCAAAAATACCCTGAAGTCTGTTTCCTAGGCAGCAAGCCAATGCTACAGAGTCAACCCCAAATAGTGCCACTGGTGTGGCCACGTCGCTGAAGACTCCTTGTTTATCTCTCCTAGCATGGAATTTTCAGGATCCATGATTCCATTTGTATATGTCATTAAGAAACATTACAGAGGAGATTAAAGGGAAATTAAATCATTCTCTCTTTTCCTGAGACTACAGGTCTTCTGACAATATCTGTTTTTAATATACTTGCACTCATCTTTCAAAACCGTGTTTTGAAAAAGATCATATCTTACCTTGAATTAACAGTGACCTAGTATTTCTTCAAGAGGCAAGATGTCTCCCAGTCATTCCACTGCCTCTCGAATGTCCTTGTATGTGAGAAAACATTCTCTTTTTGAAGGAGTAATGAAAGAGCAGAGTTCAGCACATTGAATGTATCTCCTAAAGCCCTTAGCTATCTTGCAATTTTTTTTTGAAATATTCAAGCTGTCAAAGCCACCCTACTTTAAGACCTGAGTCAGCTATCATCTGACCAGAGCACACAGAGATTGCATGTATCTCTGGATCATGAGCATACCTACTCATACACCAGTGAGAAAAATCCACATGGGCTGGTGGGTGATAAAGGTCTGACTAAGAAGGTTTAAACTGCTATAATGTCAAGACATAGTAAATAGATGTCCAGGTATCTGTCATAGCAGCATTGCTATAGCTTTCTTCTTGTTACTATAACCACAAGGTCCAGAGAGTAATTTTGTGTTAACCTTTCTGATTCAGTCCCTGAAGTGTCACTGAGACCTCTGAAAACCAGTAGAGGATGATGAGATCCTGTGTCTGGCATTGGTCTTTAGCTAGCAATGGCATCCAGAGGTCAGTGACTGGGTCCAGTCTTCCACTGAGGTTTCAGGAACAATAACCATGAGTGACCATGCTAATTTTGGTGCAGAAATCTCAGGTAGAACAGGGAATACTAATTTATTACTAAGCAGTGGGAAATGTGACAGTCACAGAAAACTAAAATCTGTGTATTTATGTGATCATTTAACACTTTTCCTATGAGAGAGGATACAAAATCAAAATCAAAAAAAAACTTTGTTGAATCACCATAAAGATAGGAACTATTGAAAACTCCAATCACCAGCATTTTTTCTACTATGGGAAAATAGCTTCACTGATTTTTTTTTTTTTTTTTTTTTGGCTCTAGCAGTAGAAATCAACTCTAACTAGCATATGGTAAATATGGACTTAATGAAATCATCTGGGGAAGCTCCTGCGGAGGAATTACAGAAGAGTTGAACTTTACATAGAAAAAAACCCAGAGCATCTATGGAAATTAGACAGTAAGCTAATGGTTGGAGTGTTGGGGTATGAATTAGTGCCAATAGTTTTTCCTTCTTTTATGATTTATGACTCCATCCAAAATTCAGCTTTCTGGAAGAGAAAGTTTACATTAGCTTGAACCAGATGTCCACCCCTTGTTTACTGAAAGGCAGAAATTCTTAACAGTCCCACAAATATTCCATGTGCTAAAGGTGGCAACTAAATTTTAGGTTGACCAAGCAATGGATGCAATAAAATGAAAATCAAATCTTAAGGTTGCTTGATAAGCATGGAATAAAAACCACAGACACACACACAGAGACACACACAGATACACACACTTTCTATATACATATAACAATATACTATATTCATTTTGTATTTCAAATGTTTTTGGACATCTTGGGGCTTCACAAACTCTAGTGGATCTACCCCTCTGGTGTTAGTTACTTCCACAATGAAGTTCTGCAAAAAAACTCTTGTTAATACCCATGCAAAAGACATGTTAACCACAGTGTAGAAGACTCAAATAGAACAGAGGATGTCGATGTATTAGTGCATAGTAAAAAATACAACGGTCACATAAAAGTGAAATGTGTATTTGCATTATCATTTAATGTTTTTTCTATGATAGAGTATACAAAATTATTAGTGTTACAGAAACCTATGTTTAGCTGCTTCTTAGATACCAGATAATGACTTACATTTAAGTATAACATTAGTGTTCATATCATCCAGTCCAGACTCCTCACACTTTGGGCCACTATCCACCAGTTCTAATCAGCCCAGAGCCAGTCACCAGACACTTAAGAATAGTCCCTTCCTATACCTCAGAGCCTGAAGAAACTATGCAAACTGGCTAATTTTATGTCTGGTTGCCGAGGTTCTCCTGTTTTTGTAGAAAGTACAATAAAGTCCCTTGCTGACATTTCTCCTCCTTCCTTCGCTCTGCCTCTGAATGCCCTGTCCCCAGTTGTTCTACTCTGTGTGTCCCTTTGTGATGTGGCATGCTTTCTCCTTTTAGAAAATGTGAGTTATCTTCTTTCATGACTGCCATTTACACATCTGGGTGTTTTACTATACCTGATTAAAACAAAATCTCATTATGCTTGAAACCCCCATACACACACACATGAAGACATTGATACAAGTCCCTTGAATACAATTCTGCTTCTTTCTACTTGTCAGTTGAGTTAGTTGTTTATTCTAAAGCTCATGTGAATGTTTTCAGAGATGGTTGGAGACTCTCAGGGTAGCCTAATCCTATAAATTCTTTAAGAATAAGTCTGACAGGGCATCTCAGGACTTAAATTTGACCCTGTCATAAGACCAAATACATAGAGTTAACCCTTGGTGATTTCAGGACAGCCCCCCGCAAAGAACCAGAATATGTGGATGCTCAAGTACCTGATTTTCAATGTGTAATATTTGCATAGAAGCTACACACATCATTTCATGTATTTTAAATCAATCCTAGATTACTTTTCATGCCTAATACAAAGTAAATGTTATGTGAATCATTGTTATACTCTGTAGTTTAGAGAATAATGACAAGGGAAAAATGTTCATGTTCAGTACAGAGGCAAATTTTAGAAAATATTTTCCATCTGGAGTTGATTGAATCTGTGTATGCAAGATGCACAGAGCACTACCAATGCCTCCTAAAATTTCAAAATATTCTCCCTACTTTCTTACTTCATTATCTGCCACCAACATCCAATCCAAAAGCAAAAGTCTTTCTTCCTTGATGAAGAAACTTTCTCATAAAACACAGAAATAATTTTAGAAGAAAAATAATGAGCTGCATCTCAAATGTCACTGAGAATAACACAATCAGAAATCTTAAATATCGTGTGACCTTTTCAAATCTCTGTGCTACCTGCAAACACTGACATCTGATTAAGCTCACACAATGGCATGAAGGTCAGTGTTGACGTGTCGCCTGAAAGAGTTAACACAATTTCCAAAGATCCTCTGCTTGTTCCTAGGGAATAGTTCATGCAACACCAGTCCCTGCTGGCAATCAGTTCCAGCCCTAATGCTTTTAAAGAGAAAAATGTGAAATATGTGTGGGTGCAGGGGCTGCCTTTTGGGGATGCTTTTACTTTAAAAAAATCCTTGCTAAACATTTTAGAGAGTATGATTGTGGATGGTGCCAAATGAAAAATGGCATAAGAGCCTTCAGGGGAATCTGCACATGCTGAAGTCTGAAGTTTTTAAGTTTCTCTTGAGGGTGATTCTAAAGCAAAGGAAATAGTTAATTAAAACAAAAAGGACCTTGAATTTTGTGAAGGTGCTTCATGTTGGGAGGTAGATTCTCATTCTCTCTCTCTCTGTCTCTGTCTCTCCCTCCCTCCTTTCATCAATGTACTATTTCATATATTCTGACTTTCCATGTTGTATACATGTGGTAAAAGGAGGCAGAGAAATAGGAATAGGGATCATAATACTGATCATATTCCAGATTAATCTCTGTACACAACACTGTGTGCACTGAGTAATAACTTTGCTGGTTCTCTTGGTCCTTCTACCACAGACATTTAAAAGAAGGAGAAAGAGATCTGCACCCTCACTTAAAGGGTTTATTGCTTTAGGCAATTTTCCATTTTCTGTTCATGGTTGGGCCCTTCTTCAGTGGCTAAAATTTTCAGGTAAGAGTCTTCAGACCATATTAGGTAATAGAGAAGAAAGCCCTCAGCTCTCACACCTGACACTGATACTGATGAACCAGCCAGCAACCATCAGAGTGAATACTGGCACTTTGTGGAGGTCCCTCCAATGACTGGCTTAAAATTTCCCTGGAGATGTTAGGGTTTTGGCAAATTGCCTCATCTCTGAAAGCTCCATTTGACCAGTAAGCCTTTTTCAAAATCGGGAAGCATCCTTCGGCCACATTGAAAATGAAATTAGTATCTGTGATTATGGCAGAAAACCATTGTTTAAAAAAATGAAGTTTCAAGAATGTGAATACAGAGGGAAAGGCACAAAAACTTTGCGAAAGAAAGTCATCACTGATTCATTTCTTCATTGTTAGTAGATATTGAGTGTGACTATCATGAGAGGCTCTAGAAGCAGTGCTTGAGTGATGGATAATTTTAGATAATTTTGTCTGGCTCTACATTAGGAAGAGGAAGTAGGCTAATTGTACATGACATGAAACTATAATGGGACCAGAGTTCGTACCTAAAGTGAAAACAAAACCCATGGCACTCTTTGGTAGACCAGTGGCCAAAGGTTGAAGTCAATATGCAGAGAGCCTGAGGGAGCATTCTGGAAGAAAATTCCTGCTAGCTTTCTGTTGTGTCTAGGGACATCTTGGAACTTGTAACATTTGTATCTTATAAGATCACTGGGTAATTAATTTTATTGCATCCGTTCTTATTTTAATTATAAGAAAAGTAAAAAGCAAAAAAGTTAAGTGAGTTTCATTCATTCCATTCAATAATATATTGAACACCCAGCATGACCCAAACTTTCACTTTGTTCTAGAGATGCAGCCATCAGCAACAGAGACCAGATCTTTGTCTCTTGAGTGCTCTCATTCTAAAAGTGGGTGGAAGCTCAGATAGAAAACACGTAGGTGATTCCAGAAAGATTCATTTGTGTTCATCCAGTCATGTGAACCAAAGACAGTGATTTTCTCCCAGATTCCTGTATATGTTTTCCACACTGCCAGAAATTTCCTGTATCTAAAAACCAGACTCACTCCTATGTGCCAGAGTTTACCAATGGAATTTAGTAAAATTCATTATTGTCTTTGATTTTCACTTGTGTTATCCTTTTAGCTTACCCTTGCTGGTGCTTTCAACTAAATTTCACCCCCACAGCAATGATAGGGAATCTACACAAGGGAAGTCAAGCATGACTTGCCCGAGGTAAAGCTAAATACTGGACTTTTGGAACTCTAAACTTTTATTACTTTCATAGCACTCTTTGAAATATTAACTTAGCTTTAATTTTGCCCAGCACAATTTTCTTAATTCTGTACTTTTTTGAAAATATATGTATATATGTCATAGTTCAGGGATGGTGGGTCTATGAAGAAAGTTTTATATTCCACCCCTGGTAGCTGTTTAAACATGAAAATAAATCTGTATAAGTATGCTAGCAATAACAAGAAGACTTTCACCTTAAAGTACGCAGGAATGATAGGGAAGAAGTAGTCTGTGCATGTGGTGGGAAGGGATTCCATAGTTTTTAGTTCTCATGTCAGCCCTGGTAGAATATTTTAAGTATAACACTACAGGCCTATTTGGAAAGTCAAAAAACAACTTTCAATTGAAAAACAACCTTTTAAAGGTTCTTATGGGATAAACTGTGTTTATCCCTACTCTAAATATGTAAATTGAAGTCCTAATCCACAATATTTAAGACTGTGACAATATTTAGAGGCGGAGCTTTTAATGCAGTAATTAAGCTAATATGAGCTCAAATCAGTGGTCCTTAATTATTTCTGATTGATGTCCTCATAAGAGAGGGTGACTAAGACAAAGAAAATGCACAGGGGGAAGACTGTGTGAAGGCAAGGAGGACAAAATAGCATCCATATGTCCAGAAGACAGGCCTCAGAAGAAATCAGTCCTGCCAAAGCCTTGTCCTCAGACTTCTAGTTCCATAACTGACCAAATAAGGTTCTGTTTCTTTAGCCACCTAGTTTGTGATAGTTTATTGTTACAGTGTCAGCAAACTAACAGAGATATAATGAATACTCTTACTGAAATATAAGACGAACATATTATACCTAGTTCTATGGAAAACTCAAAAGGACAGGAATACTTAGAGGCCATCAGAAAATGTAAAGTGAGTTTGCTAATATATATCAACCTGGCAACACCCAGAGAGCAACAATCAGCTCATCTGACTGGGTACGATTTGTATTTCTACAGATAAGAATTATTTGCTTTACTACCAGGATGCTGCAACTCATAGATCTATAAAATAACTGAAAGACAATGAAATGCAATGATAACCCAGAAGGATTTGCTAGTCAGGATGCCTGGTAACTGACAGAAACAAAGCTGGGGACACCAAGAAACCCTGAGCTCTTACTGATTTTCCCCAAAAATGATGGAGACTCGAAACTGCTGGACTTGAGCTGCCTCAGACTTATTCAGGTTCTCATGTCTATTCCAGTCTTGGGAGTTAGCCTCCCTGGAATAGGGAGATGCTAAGGACAGAGGAGAAGTCGCTTTCTTCAAGGCTGGACACCACAATCTCATCTAAGACATCTTACTGCTTCCCTTTCTTGACCTTGAGGTCTGAGAAATGAGGCAATTTCTTCAAGCACTTGCCTTCGGCATCAGGGGAGGAGCCTCAGGACAAGGCGCTATTTTGTTTGTTTGTTTATTTTTTTAGTTACTTTTTTGTAATTTTTTTTTAATTTTAAAGAGAAAAAGAACACAGAAAAGAAAACCAAAAAACAAGAGACATACAAACAGTAGCTACAAGAACAACAAAAAACTCAAAACAATCACAATATACACTTTCAAAACAAGATGATAGGAATTTAACAATGGTTGTAATATTGCATACTGTTATCTTCAAAAAGTTGCTTAGATTACCAGATATAGACATGCAAATTGATCTAATCATGAGTATTAACTTCTCTTTTCCAAGAACTAATAGAATTAGTAGTATAATCATCTTAGCTATTTTATGTATATATAAACAAATTATATCTTTTCCTTTTCCCTTCCTTTTCTCCTTTCCCCTATCCTAGTTATTTTTCCCCTTTGAGTGGTTTCTTACCCTTTTACAATATCTATTTTAGATTTTGGATTTTGTTTACTCTTTAAGTTTCTTACACGAGGGAGACAATACAGTATTTACACATGTGATTCTGATTTATTTCACTTATGAGCAAGGTCTCAAGTCTCATCCATTTACCTATAAAAGGCTCCATGCAATCCTTCTTTATAGCGGAGTAGTACTCCACTATATAAAAATACCATATGTTTTATACCCATTCCTGAGTTGATGGGCATTTGGGTTGTTTCCAAAGTCTTTTGAAATATGTGTTCCTCAAGTTTTAAAACTCAAAGGTCAAGAATTGTTTTTCTATTTTCCATATATTTTTAATTTGTGGCATCCTTCCTGGAGGTACTGAAGATAAATCACAACAGGTAAGAGGAGATATTAGAGAAAGGGAAGAACTGGTAGTGTCAGCAAATACTCCTCATTGAGAACAGCATGTGCTCATCTCTGTGCCCAGTAATTTCACAAGCTCCCTCATCTAATCTTCACAACGCATTTCCTATATGGAGACTATTAGTAGCTCTCTGTTCTCAAGGAGAAGAGTTTGTCTTGGGGAAACAAATATTTAAATGATAGATCCAGGCTAGAAGCCCAGTTCATTGTGACTTCCAGACCCCAAACTCTAACACTATCATACCCGCACTTTCTTACGGTGAGAGTAGGAAAGCTGAGCATACATAAAGTCTTCATCTTTTTTCCCCAAACAATATTCTTATGTCAGATGAAACTTCATGTGATATAATTTCAATTGGCTCCCATATCTCCAATTCAATCTTCCCTGAGTTTGACTGTGAGAATACTTCATGAGAGGCTATTTTGGTTTGCTATTGCTGTGCAATAAATCCCCTTTCAACTTAATGTCTCAGCAGCAATGATTCATCATTTCTCATGATTAATTTTCTGTGATGATTGATTTCTTCGCTGGTCTTCTGGGGTCACTTGTGTGGCTTCACTCTGCTGACATAGACTGGGCAGGGGAAACCAAGAAAGCCCGTCTAACAGGTCTATGAGCCTCAAACTTTCTTGTGGAAAATGGAACTTATGTTCTACTCTCTATCTCAGTGTGCTCCTCAGATTTGCCATTTAGTTACTTTCCTCTTTGCTGAGACACAATGCCCAACACCCATAATTTAAAAGAATAGAGAGTTATTTTGGCTCACATGTCAGTTCATGGTCAGCTGGCTCCAAGGCAGGACAACATGGCAGAAGGGCACGGCAATGACTGTTCACCTCATGGTAGGTAGCCTGGAAGCAGAGGCTGCAGGTAAGAACTGGGAAGGGAATCCTCCCAATTATGCCCCACCAGTCTGCCTCTTCAGACCACACCCTACCTTCCAATAGCAAGTCAGCTATAATGCCCCATAATCCATTCACCTCCCTAAATCCCTTCCTATGATCACACGAGGCTCTTGGCAGACACCTAGAGATAAATCAAAATAATTTTCCTCTGCCTCATTTTGCAGAGCTCCACCATATCATAAAGGATGGCATCTACTTCCTTACAGCAACTCACTTCCAAAAAAGCATCCAGGAAACTTCCAGGCCTCGAAGCAGCAGCATTTCTGCAGTGTCATCAAAGAAAGTCACATATCTAGCGCAGAATCAAGCAGAGAACAGACTCCTGCTTTTGCTGAAGGGAATTTCTGGAGGTCCAATATTGGCACTGCAAAAGAAAAGGCACATGGTTTTACAAACCTATCTTGCTGACTGGCTGGACACATCATTCTGAAAAGTCAATTTCCATTATTCCTCTGATTAAAATTCTCAGTGGTTCCTCATCACACAGAGATAAAGTTCTAACTGCATCCTCTGATATTTATGGTCTTTTGTGATAGTTCTCTACCTTATCACTACTACTTTACCTCCTCTCTTTTACCTTTGCTTAATTCTACTGTCTCATCTCCCTGAACACCTCACATAGATCTGTTCCTTATTACACAAACTACAGAAAATATTTAGGTTAACTGTCCAAAATCCAACACAGAGGAAGACAACATTCATGGTCAACCCATAACCACAGTGATTGGAATGATTCAAAACTAAACTACTCTAATGGGGAATTTAAAGTAATTTTTTAAGAATATGTAGACAAACAGAAGTTTTTTGAACTTGTTTCTTTTCTATCAGTTATAAATTGACTAATGTATCAATATATTATTTAATCATTCTATGCCAGAACCAACTTATTTAAAATGTGCTCTCTACTAAAGTCCAACAGATAATCATCAGGAAAGTACTCATGAGTAGCTACAACACAACGTTGTCAAGCAGGCTTTTTCTTTTTTAGTATAAAAGCCGATATAAATATTTATTCATGTGTCAGGTCATTTCAGCAAAGTTATGAAGTGAAGCAGACAAATGCATTTATCACATTTAAAATGGTACTTTTCAGCATTTTGATTTACATAATGAACTCCCTCAGAATTCACTATTCATGGACACAGCACAGGGAAAGCCATTTAATGATCATAAGTTTTATTTAATAAATAGGTTGGATTTGTCAAAATGATGAATGTTAAATGTATCCTTAAGAACATGAAAGAAAAGGGATGGAGACCACTATATTTCATTCTTTTATTCTTGTCCCTACTGCCTTAGCAAGTTTTCCCACAACAGTCATAGAACTTCCAGAAAGGACACTTGAAACTGGTCCATTTTTCTTACAAACTGTACATGTTATCATTCATCATCTGCTCGCAATATTGAGTACAGTATCATATATCTGCTTCCATTGTTGTCACAAAACAGTTATCAAACACTGGTGACAAAGGATGAGGAAAGAGTTTTGCAGCTTTTTGTTATTATCAAGGACTAAAAATTATCTAGTTTACCTGTCTCAGGCAGTGTTCCCTTGATGTAGAGCTCAAGAAGAAAACAACTCATATCCAAGTTTAACCTTCTCAGAAAAATTGAACTCTATGAACTCTGGCATGTTTTAATGACATGCTTCCATTTCTCTGCCAAAAAAGGACAAAACCTCAGTCACTAAGTAGGTTTCACTACATGAAACACTTAGGGTTGGAATTCAGAAATACCAAGATTTTGGGAACATTGACCTAAGGTATCAGAAAACTTTGAAACAGCCAAACACGAATCTTTGTGTCCACGCATATTTTTTTTATTAAAACCACAGTAGATCAGTTTGTAGATTTGATTAAAATCCTGATTGATCATGTTTCATTTCTTAGAATTTCTTGGATGACAGACTTCTTTGAAAATGCACAGATACACAAACAAAATGCTACTCCAAACATGAGGGGCTGCGTGGATCTTTAGAATCCTTAAACCTTTAGTACTTCTATTAGTCATCTTTTCATATCACCGGGACACGATACACAACGCCTACAACTTAAAGATGGAGAGATTTAATTTGACTCATTATTTTAGGGGACTTGGTCCATGGCTGGCTTCAAGGCAGAAACAGCATAGTGGAGGAGCATGGCAGAGGAAGCTGCTCACTTCATGGCAGCCAGAAAGCAGATGTAAGGGAGGAACCAGAGAGGGAGATATTCCCTCCAAAGGCATGCAAAAGAGACTCAGATCTTCAAACAAGGTCACCTAACAGGACACTAAGCTATGTGAATTAATCCACTAGTATAAAGCTCCCATGATTCAATCACATTCCAAAACCCTCATCTCCAAAAAGGAGACTTTGGGAACATTTTAGAATAAACCATAATAGCAGCTGGAAGAAAGAACTCCTGATAGAAATAAACTGCCTGATCTAGTCCCTGCCCATGTTTCTACCTTTGGTTCGTGTCAAATTTTATAACTTTGTCTTACAGTTTCATCTTCCTTGGATTTCTTTAGGCTTCTTAAACATGCCAAACTCATTTTTGTACCAGGCCTTTTTACTTGTCCTTCTCTGAATTAAAACATTTTTCTGAGATTTTTGTGTGCCTGGTTTCTGATTATTCATTTCACCCACATAAAGAGTCCTATTTTAATACCATGGTCTCAGTGGCATGACTTTGGAAAGTTGATAGTATTTATTGTGACCCCAGATCACCGTGGTGCATGTGCACATGCGTGCAATACATATGGACACAGATACAAAGAGAGGCAAGTAGTCTATTGTGTTCGCCTGTGTTAATCTCTTCGTAACCTTATTGTTCTGATAGCAGGTACCATGCCTAATTTGCTCACCATTATACCATAGTTAACTGGTCCCTGAAATGTACTGAATATAGTTATAGAGCAAACGTATGAATGAAAGAATGAATAACTAAAAGAATAAAGAAAAGTCTTTTGAGGTCAAGCTGTATTTTCCATGAAATTAACTGAAACCAATTTGTGCTACTAAACATCTCAAGGCATATAAAAACTTCACTTTAGTGAAGGTTCACATGTAATTTTAGTATCTTGCCTTTAGCACCCTGAAATAAAGACATGGTATGGAAAAAAACCCCAAACAGATGTAATCAACAAAGAGATCAAATGGTTGGGAAGGTTTTAAATAGCTCCCTTTGTTCTTACCTCTTGAAGTCATTCACATGTTTTGCAGGTGATCAAAGGTGCAGTGTTTAGAAGGAGGAAATTCTTAAGAGGCAAGTGTTTTGACAAAGTCTATATCAAAAGACAAACAAAGTGAATAATAAATGAGTTGCTTGGATGAAGGGATGAGAAAGACATATTTTGTTGGGGCAATTGCTCCATGGTGATGAAATGAATCATGAGAGACTTTAAACAAGCAAGGCATATAAATCACAAGATTTATCACTTCATACCTGCTGTTTTCCACATGTCCATTTTGGCCCTGGAATTGGCATCTGGGATTTGAAAGTGCCAGATAAAAAATAAATGATTAACATCTCATTATTAAAATTCAGCATCCTAAACTCAACTATTGTTTTACCAAATCATTGTCTGAGGGTGCTGCTCTCTCATACACTGACAGGGAGTCTTTATTCTCATAAGAATGCTCCTAAAAGGATATGCTTCTCAGTGAACTGAATAAGTCACATATACAAGACTATCGTATTGTTTCACTGATTTGAAGAACTCAGACAAAACCTATGTATATATAAAAATTACTTGGGTCAGTTAGAGAAAAAGAAAAAGAGAATGTTTATTATTTGATATTTGCATCCAATTTTGCTTTCTGAATTTCATTTTTTTCTGCTTGAAAAAAATAGATCTTGAAATCTTTTAAAAAAATGAATTGTTTTTCTTTGTAGATGAAATTTTAGTTTTTGCTGGTGCTTTCAAAATTTTTTCCTTAGACATAAATTTGTATATGTGTATGCATAAGGTGGCTAAGATGACTATACTTCCAAATGTATTGGTTATTGAAAAGGAACAGTTGATACTCACATATACATTAAATTTGCATGTCTATATCTGTTAATCTAAACAACCCTTTTGAAGGTAGCGATATGCAATATTGCAACCATTGTCAAATTCCTATCATCTTCCTTTGTAAACCTATAATATTACTGTTTTGGATTTGTAAAAAATAAAAAATAAATTAATTAATTAAAAAAAAAGAATGCTCCTAAAGTCTAGCAAGTTGGTCTTGATCTCAGGAGCTGATATTTCTCTCCAAAGATTAACACTACGTAAGGAACCAGAGGCAGAAAACTTAGCCATTTTCAGGGGTGGTGCTTGTATATTCTCAGTTAACAGTCGGTTCTGGGCAGGCCCACTATTCAGTGCCTAGGAGAATGCATTGCAACTGATAAATGCTGAACTGAATCTGTGGTTTCTTCCCTTGTCTGGCACACTGGGCTGATGATGTCACCTCTACTGTTATGTCCATTGCCACTGTTTTCCCATGATCAGTTTTAATTACTTAACCCAATCAGTCATTTTGTAGCTATGTTCATTTAATAAGAATAACAATACTTTTTATTTCTAGCCCTTATCACAATAACTGATTCTTCATTTATTCACACATCCTCTTATTTAATATCTGACTTCTTGATCAAAATTTTAACTCCATAGGGGCTGGGACCATGGCTGTTTTGTTCCCTTTTAAATATATTGGTGAGAGTACATAACACAGAATTCCAGTCATTCATACATTCAAACATTCACTAAACCAGGTCCCCTTACAAATAACTTACTGTCTGGTGGGGGAAATAAACATTCTTACTGGCAATTGCAATATAATCTGGTAGGGGCTACATAAAAAGTATAAGAAAAATCATGAAGGTACAAACTTACCAATATATACATCTGGATAAGTAAGTTAGGACTGACCAAGGAAGACAACTCAGGATGTTTAGATCTGATCATCCTATAATGAGAACAGAGCTGTTTAAACAGAGGCGCAGTCAACACACCTGGTGTTTTAGAAGTACAGAAGCCCAGTCCTGCAACCTATGGCACAGGAGCAGGAGTGACTGCTCTGACACTGATGAAGAATATGGTGCCTGGCATAGTCCTGGCTTCTGTAAGGCCAGTCGAGTAGCTTACAGGTCCAAATTTATTGCTATTCACCAAAAAACGGCTCCAAAGAAGAGTCAAGCTGTTGTCTAGAGTTACTGCCATTATTTTTAAATATAAAGGAGCTAGCCTTTATACAAGACAAATGTCAAGTGTGTATCTCTGACTGTGCTGGGTTTCTACTGGGTCAGTTTAGTTAATTTGGAACTTTTTCTAGAATTCCCTCTCCCACATTGTGAAGCTAAGTAGCTAGGCAAAGGAGAAGTTTGGCACAGCATTTGAATTTAAGAAACAAAGTGGCAGCCATGTCTTTATAAATGAACAAAATAGACATAGACTTTAGTTGCACTGTTATACTTATCTCAATGTCCTGAATCAATTAAGAATGTTTGCTTGTCATGGTCATTTTAACTTTGGGGACGAACCAGAGGCCACACAGTGCTGGATCCAGTGGATAAGGTGGATGGGGACATGGCTGAGTGTTTTTATGGGTTTGTTTTTCTATTGGGTGTCATTTGGCACTGGTATTTGACAAATTTTTTATCATACCTGATAAAGATACAACAGAAGACTTCAAGAACGACTTCAGAAAGTAGCAGAAATGATGGGATAAATGTGTTTAAAGCAAGTGGGATTAATGAGGGATTAATGGCAACAGTATATCTTTTAGTTTAATATATATATATTTTTAAAAAAGCTTAAACCACCACTGTATATTTTGATCACACCATGTATGCTATGCCCAGGTATAGATTCCACAAAGCTTGAACACACTGTTGCTGTTACACAGTGGATGTATGCTCTTCCTTTCCTGCTTCTCTGAATACCAGGAGCCAATGTAGCCAGGTCTCCGAGGAACTTGCTTCCTCTGCCAGTCACGCGTTGTATCACGGCTGGAGAAACATCTACCTTGGTTCCATTCCATTTTTTTGTTTCTCCAAGTCCATCCTTCATCCTGAAAGCCCAGCCCATCTTCTCTACAGTGATGTCATATCCAGCACTAGACCCAGAGACAGCAGCCTGGGTCAATCTCCTGGCTCCCACATTGTGCAAGGGCTGACTTTGTAACTGATGCCTTATCCACTTGCTGTGTGTCTCTGACCAAGTCATGACTGGTCCACGACCTTATTGGTCTTTGCATTGTTTAAATCACCACGGATTTAATGAGAATATCCAAGGGTGGAATCTTTCTACCAAATAGCACCTTACATGCAAGATCTCGTTCAATCTTTACAATGATGACATGAGGCTTTGGGTCTGTTACTACTACAAATGCAGAGATAGAAAATTTAAGTACAACAAGGTCAATAAATGACCAAAATTAAGTAATGAATTAGAAGCCACTGTGGTTTTGGATGTGGCATTAGTGTCCCAAAAGTGTTTGTTATGATTAGAAGCTGTGAAATCTTTGAAATATTGGATCTACTAGAAGTATCTTAGGTGAATGGGGTTGTGCTCTTGCAAGAAAGCTCTCTTACAACCTCTTGACTTCTCCAGAGAGGATTTTTATAAAAGAAGGCAGTTTGATCTCACTCAGGTGTCTCTCTTTCCTGGATTCCAATGCAATCTTGATCCTGAACACCTCCTGCCAGGGCTATTCTACTTGAGGTGACACAGTCAAGGAACAGCCTTCATCAAACAGCATGTGCCATTGCTTTTGGAGCTTGAACCTTCTGAATTGTGAATTTGAGTGGAGTATTTAAGTATCCTCAGGCAGCATCTATATAGGGCCTTGTAGAAAAGCAGTAGATGTGAGCATGAAATATGGACCCAGACTCTTGGGGCCTAATCCATTGGCACCGATTCTTGGCGCTGACTTTGGGCAACTCCCTCTGTCAACGTCTGAAGGAGAAACAAGGATAAGTGTTTCTTCAGCATAGATTTGTTTAGGAACTAAAGACTTGATTTTTCTGATGTGCTTAGAACAATGCCTAGCAAATAGAACTGCTACTGCTTTTCCTGTTCTTTGATTCCCTGTTTGGATGACATTCAGCTTCTTTTGACATTCAAGTTGCTCCTCTGTGTGCCATCTATACCACTGAAGGGTTTTGTACATGTAGTATAACCATGTATGAATTTTTTAGCACCTTCCAAAACTAATCTATCTCCTGTCTCATTTCCTTGGATCTCTGTTGTCTGCTAGATGCCTGCAAGGGTTAAAGCCCTTGAATGAGTTCACCTCTGCTAGTAAAATATCTAGTTTAACTGTGTGCTTGTTAAGAAACTTAGCATGTAAATTTTTAACCAGGAAGGACAGTAAATGATGTCAAGAAATCCATTTGGAGAGAAATGTTAATGGTGGGAGTTTAAAATGGGATACAGATTGAGGTAGCTACTTTGCTTCATGTGTGTTAGGTAAGCCATTTGTCTGTTTTCAGTCCATCATTCCATGTAGCTCAAATTTCATATGAAGAGTAGCTAAGTAATGTACAAGTAGCATTATCTTTTAAATTTTCTACACTCCTTTAGAGCACTACTAAAGGTCTCCAAGGTTTCCCATAAAGTTTCCCCTGCGGTATTTATCATAAAGCCTCCACATAATAAACATTTCTAGAGTAGTTCCTCCCATCTTGTTTTTTGTGTCTCAGTAGGTGTACTTTCATTTATTTCTATTGCTCTAATTATGTTTTATGGGATTTTTTACTCCTGCCCTTTAATATCAATTTTTACATTGAATGGTACTGCTTTTTATTATGTGAGAGCTATTAATCATTAACCAATGGACAAAGTACATTTTTAAATAATGTAGACCAAAGGTTGATAGTCATTATTCTAGGATCTTAGATATCAAAAGCCTGGAAAGATATCACCTGTCAAAATTCCAGTTTTTTCAATTCAAAATTAGCATTGGCCTAAGTCAATCAATATAAACAAAGAGATATATGGAGACCTATGCATATTCTTGTATTTTACACAGATATTACACATGTATGCTTACATTTTACACAGATATTATATTAATTTCTCTTCATAGTTTGACCTCATACTATGATTCCGAAAGTCTCATAAAACTGAAGGGCAATTTAGAATTCACAAGAAAAAGAAATATGAAATTGCATTTAAAATAGAGAAAATTAGAGAGCAAATGGAATTGCTTCACCGTCTTCCAAAGTACAAAGTGTCAAATGAGAATTTGAGTTGTATCTCTATTTATATATACACAAACACTCCACTCTGTCTCCTAACAGTTCTAAAAACGATTGGGAGGGGTCATAATGCTGAGTTTCTCTGTGGTTCTCATTATCACCTCTCTATCATTACACTTTTGGAAGCATGATAACTTCCTCCTTTTTCCAAAGTCTATTTTCTCAAATCCAATACAAATCTATTTAAGAGGAAAGGAAGGAAATGCATTTTAATTTTTTCATCAGCAGCAGTTATTTATCAAGCTCCTGAACTGCTGAGATTTTGCTTTCCAAGGAATCAAATGAAATGACTTGAAGGATAACAATGGATAATACTCAACAGAGGTGATATGGAATGGAATTTTTTTCTTCATGAGCAGCTTCACAATTTCAAAGAAGGCAGTTAAATTCATCACTTTTTTCTTGAATAATACAAGATCTTAAGTACAGTCCTTTGATGGAATTGTCCAAAACTAGTGCAAGATATGTTGACGTAGTATTACTTTTAAAATTCTGTCCCAACATGGTTCGTCCCAGAATGGGGCTACATCTGTCCTATAATTTTCTTGTTCTCTTGCTAGGGTCCTGTAGAAGGAAGACATGGAATTTGTTTTGATTCTCAGGGCCAGACACCATGAATGGCACATGGTCATAACTTATTAAATATTCACAGTTGAATGCAATGTTAATACTGATTTGAGACCTCAAAACATAAAAATGTAAGGTTTTTTTTTTCCAAGGGAGAGAGGTATCCATATACAGGAATGCAAAATCTGTTTTGCCAATTTAAGAATAAACTTTTAAAATCCAGAACATTTCTAATTTTGCTTCCATATTACTTTGCTGTTGCTGCATAAGAAATTACAGCTGACCAGGTTTCATGAAGCATCTCTCCTTTAAGGTCTCACAGGGGCATCAGTCATCAGTCCTAGTGGGCTAGATGGGGATCTCTAGATATGATCTCATTAGACAAAATCAAGGTATCATTTAGATTGCACTTTTTTCAGGAAGCTCTGGGGAAGAATCTGCTTCCGAACTCATCCAGGTTATAACAGAATCCAACTGCTTTAATGATAGCGCACCAGACTCACAGAGTCTACCTCAGTTAGCCAGGAGGGTTTATGTAATGACCAAGATTAGTAGGGGTTATTCTTAGAATCTTAGCTACCAATAGAATCTTCACTACCACAACTTGCTTTTGTAACAAACAAATGCTATTCTTACATAAGTACTTGATAAATATTGAAAAATAAAGGAGAGCAATGCATACCAGTAGAAGCCCTTGCCACCAATAAAATCAGATGAGGAAACCACATTGGAGAAGAAAAGGAACCCTATCCCCAAAGCTTAACTTCTTAGTTCCTCTTACCCACATATCTTCAAAGACTGGTCCCTTATCCAAATCTCTGAAACTGACAGTCTTGACTAAAGAATATAAAAACTAAGAGCATCAAATAAGAGACTTTAGTGTAAACTATTTTGGTTTTGGTGCTGTGCCTCCTTAGAAACTTTTCTATTTCTGGCATAAATGACCAACAACTTATAACTTAAGGGAATAATGCTTTATTTTGGCTTAGGGTTATGTCCAAGATGGAAAGGCTCAGAGGGAGAAATGTTCAAGATGACATGGTAGAAAGGGCCTAGGGTGTGTTCAACTCATGGCAGCCAGGAAACAGAGAAGGGAGGAATCAGGGATGAGAACACATCTTTCCAGCTCACATCCCCCATGACCTACTTCCAACCAGGTCCCACCTTCTAACAAAACATTCGACTACTCAGCTCATCAATGAATGAATTCACTGATGATAAAGTGCCCCCACAATCCAATCATCTTTCAAACACATAAGAATTTTGGAGAAAATTTTAGATCTAAACCATAACATCTACCCTGAGCCCCCAAAAGGCTTATGTACATTTCATTGTACGAAGTCTACCTCTAAGAGTCACCAAAGTCTTAACAGTTCCAGCATTGCTGAAAAGTCCAAGTCCAAACTCTCATCTTACACTGAACGCAGACTCTTAGCTATGAGTCCCTGTAAGAACAGAAATGAAACTTAAATACTGCTAACGTACAACATACATGTGTATTCTAAGATACACATTCTCATTCTGAAAAGGAGAGACGAGGGTGGAAAGGAATGGGAACAAAACAAGAATGAAACCCAGTAGGGAAAATATTAAACCCTGCAGTTCCATATCTACCACCTGGGGGAAGTTGTGGTGAGACATGAGCTTTAAATGGCTCGGGCAGACTCATGCCTAAAGTATTCCCTATTTTAGAACAGATGTCCTCTCTCCTGGGCTGGCTTGGTTCATTGCCTGCAGCTTTCCTTAAAACACTTTCCATATTCTTAGCATCTTCAATTTCTTGGGGTCTCCACGGCATTTTCATAGATTCATGCACTGTCCTTTCATGGGCACACTACCTACCACCCAGATATCCCTCTGAAAATTGGGTGGAAGCCTCTATTACCCATAGACCTTGCCATCTGCATGCCTGTAAAACCAGAAGAATGTAAATGATGCCAAAGTCTTCTATCAGTTTAAGCAGTTGTCAGAGCCCTGTATATCATGGTTATAGATGACTTGAAGTACCTGGATGGCTACACATATTGAAGTGAATCTTCAGATAATCAATTCCCTGGGTCATCCTGTTTGAGAAGGCATCCTAGGGACTCTCTTTTCAAATGAAAGTTTTACAATTTTTCACCCTGGATCCTCCCAAGTCTGGGGTCTTGCCGATTGCTGATATGCCTTCAAACTATTGTTTCCATTGTTCTCTTGCAAAGCACTTGGCTAATGCTAACCTTTTCAGGAACCATGCTGTCCTTTGTCCCAACTTTGTAGGCACCTCCATTCTGATGAAACTGCAAACTTTCACATATGCTTTCTTGCTGTTGATTCTCACTATGTATCTGGCTAAAAGTAGCCAATAGTACCCATGCCACAGCCTAAACATTGAGCTTCTTTGAAATGTCCTCTACCAGATTAATTAGTCCATTGCCTTTCATCTCACTCTCCCACAAAGTCTTGAGATACAGGCAAAATTAACACAAATTTTCATCCAGGGTGTAACACACATGGCCTCACTCCAGCTGTCAGTGGAGTCTTTGTTATAAATTGAAATCACCTGAATCTGACCTGAACTATCTTCATTCTTATCAGCATCCTGGTCATCTGAGCACTAACTGGTATCACACATCAAATAATGCTCACAGTATTTTGGGACTTCTCTTCTTAGCATCTTCGAACTTTCCAAACTCCTCCTGCAAACCAGTTCCAAAGGCTTCTAAACCACATGATCAGGCAGAATCACAACAGAAGTCCAATTTCTCTGGTGCCAATCTGCATTTGCCAACTTTCAGTTGCTAGGCCAAATTCTTGATACCCTCTACTCAAAGGAGGAGAGGTTTATTTTGACTCACAGTTTCAGTGGATTCAGTCTGTGATTAGCTGGCTCTGAGACAGAAATGTCATGACCAGGAAGTAGAGCAAGAAAAAGGGAGTAAAAAACAAGAATATACACTTCCATGTCATATGCCAGCAACCTGCCTCAGTGGATAAACTCATTGATGAGTGAGGTATACCCTTGCTCTCAACATCTTCCAAACACACATGAGACTTTTAGGGAATATTCAGCTCTAAACTATAACATTTTTTTTTTTTTTTTTTTTTTTTGCGGCACCGGGGATTGAACTCACAACCTCGCGCCTGCCAGGGCAGGCACTTAAGGCACTGAGCCAAACTCCCGGCCCTGGTTTTTTGAGGCAGGGTGGCACTATGTATAAACTATAACATATTATACAGCTACAAATTAGCTTTTAATTTCAGAAGTATTCATGCTTAGAATAGTCTCTGCTTCTTAAAAATGCTTAAAATAGTACACAGGTACAAAAAAATATATGTGAAACTGTAATGTCTAAATCAGTGTATCTTCTGGTAAGTGACAATGAAAATGCAAGCATATCTGACCCCACACATTATAGCATAGACACCAGCTAAATTAAATGTCATATTCCAAAACTATTTTTAGACTTGAAAGTTTCTCATCCTAGACTTAAGTTAGATTTGAATAAGAGATTTCAAATCAAAATGGTAACTGCACCAAATGATTTGGAAAAGTGACTTTGTTGACACTAAAAGATGGCATTAATAATTGGTTCAAGGTTCTTCCTGAGCCTTCATTGCCTAGCACCAAACTGAGCACGATTTTGAGCTGCTACTATTTTCCATAGGTGATATGTTGGCACTCAGAGTGGTCCTGCTTATAAAAGCACCTGTTCATGGATACAGATAGATGCTGACCTGTAATACAGATTTTGTGCCTGGCTACAGAAAAGGCAGGAATTGCCAGTGTGAATGAGTTAGAGTTTTAAGTATCACTGTCTTCTCTCAGCAGTTATGAAACCATTCCAGCCTCAGAAGCCACATGGCTCCAATGCCCACCTGCTACCAGAATTTTCACTCTTTTAGACTTAGGACATGGTTGGATACTTAGTTTCAACATCTTTGCCCTTTTAACTCATTTCCTGCTTTTATTTGATACTTCATGTAGAGGCCTCGATAAGCTAAGTCTTTAAGGAGTAGGTAATTATATTTCATCATCAATGCTAAGTAGTTTAGCCACTTGAGATCAAAAGAAATCAGATAACTGGACTGGTGGAATTCATAAATAAAAGTCTGCATTCTTTCTTCCTAATGTCATGAGAATACCCAGTAGTGGTAAAATCTTGAAGAACATTTTGCCGGCTGTGGTTACAGTTACGAATTAAGTAATAATCCTACTTCAAGAAATTTATATTTAAGTGAAGAAAATAGTTATTAACCACCTAGCAGTCTAATTATTTAAATATGGGGTGACCAGAAATTCATTTTTTCATTAATTTTTGTAAAATATTACAACAGGAAATATAAAAATGACAATTTTATCAAGTTTATACAATACAAGTATTGACTGATTGAAATGATACGTGCCTGAGAGATGCTCTGTCTGGTCAATATGTAAACAAACACAACCCTAGAGTGATGCTCGGTGTAAACTGCCAAGTGGTTAAATAAAACATGTTGCATATTTTATCTACATGGGTACAAAATACTTAGAAGAAAACAGGATTCTATGAAAGCATAAGTGAGGACTCTAACAAGATTTGCCTGAATCAAGAAGTGTTTTCCAAGGAAATGATGCTGAGTTAGTGGACAAAAGGAATCCAGAAAGAGGAAACGAGTATTTGAGGCAGAGGAAAGCTGAATTCCCAGGGCCAAAAATATGCAAAGTTCTGAAGAATAGAAAGGGGATAGAACAATGGCAAAGCCAGTGTGACTAGGGATGAGGAAGTGAGTTTAAAATGGTACAAAATAGGGATGAAGAGAGAAGGAGCATTGTTAAATAATCCAGATCTTGCTAGTGTATCATAGGGGTCTGGACTTCCTTTTCAAGGCAGGAGAAAGAAATGAGTTAGGCCAGGCTAGGTTAGGCCCAATAACAACCCCTGCCCAGTTTTTGTGATAACATAAGAAAAAATATAGTGTACCTGCTGTGCATAGCCCCGTGGAGCCAAGCAGTAGAGGCTCCACTATTTAGACACACACCACCTGCACCGACAGAGAATGCAGAATAGTGCACGGGATCTTCATGGTTCCAGACACAAAGATGGAAGTCTCTTTCATTCATATTCTATTGCCAGAACTATCTCTATGGCCTGCACTGACTACAAGAGATCTCTGTAATGTAGGGGAAGAAATGGAATATTGGATAGTATTACCATCTACTCCAGAGCATACCTAGAATGGCTATGAAGAGGGTCAGATACCGTTTGATTTCCTGAATGGCTTCTGGGTAAACAGCAAGCCTGATCCGTACATGTCATTTTTGTTTCAGACCATGCTAACATTTGACTAATAAATGATGAACTATAGCAGATAATGTGCATGTAGAATAGAAATGAGTTTATAAAATTTTTAAAACACACTGATGACCAGAAAGGCAAACACAGGGTATTTTATGTGATCTGTGTTAGTTAAAATTTGTTGAATCATCTTACCAAATGGGATCTTGTTAATGTCTGGGGAGCTACATAGGGGTATGGCACAAGGGTCTTTCTTCAGTCCTGGGATGTTCAATACTTAAAGTCGGTAACTTGAATAAGTACTTAGAAACTATGACACTGCAGTTTTCAAGTTGATCTAACATAGCACTAAATCCAAAAGATCATGCTGAATTGAGGAATAATAAAACCGAAGCTGACAT
This sequence comes from Dasyprocta punctata, assembly GCA_004363535.1. Classification (NCBI taxonomy): domain Eukaryota; kingdom Metazoa; phylum Chordata; class Mammalia; order Rodentia; family Dasyproctidae; genus Dasyprocta; species Dasyprocta punctata. Next base: position 116,104 of record RJWM01001767.1, read on the forward strand.
ATTTTCGTAGGGAAAACCCTACCATGTAGTCCTATTTTAGCATCACAAGACCAGCTTATTTCACAAAAGCAAAATCAGTCACATGTTGTTCTGTGGCTATATTCTGTAGCAATGTGTGTATTGGAGTCCAGGCCTAGGACCATCAATCTCTTGCTCAGAAATACGACCACAGAATAAAACACAGACAAAGCATATGTTTTAGCTACAAGGAGCACCAGTATGGTCAGAGCCCAACAACAGGCTTAGACCATGAGGCATGGTGTTTTTGGTTTTTATTAGGTGCACAGCTTGATTGAGGGGGGTGCCGGTGGGCTGAGGAAGTGGTGGGGGTGAACTGTTGGTGCAGTCAAGATTCAAGAATTGAAGAATGATTCATTTTTGGGAAATCACACAGGAACAATTCATGGTTAACTGGTAACCTGATTGTTAACTGGATTACAGAGCTAGACAGAATTTGTACAAGTTGAAGTCCTCAACTGCCATGCTATCTTGCTTTGAGGTGCCAGAACTTCACAGGCTATTTGCTGGCCTCAGCTCTGGCTATTGGCTTAAAGATTAATCTGTCCCTAAGCCATCTGGGGGCCTTGCCACAAGCCATGTAGGCCTACGACACTCTAAATTTATTTTTACACCAATTTGTTAATATTAGTTATTGCCTGCTTGTACCGTGTCAAGCTGGTCCTCAGCACGTGTGAAGTGAATCATTGCCAATATGTTAATCTTTAGTTCAATATGAATTGAAAGCACACCAAAAATTGATGTATTACTATCTAAAGATCAAGATAGCCTGCTTCTCACCCCACCCCTCATGCTGGTCAAGCCAGGACTGAGGTATTTATAGTAAAATAAAACAAACAAAAAACACTAAAGCTAAACAATGTAGAACAGGATTCACAAGTTATAAACTTAGACATATAGAAATATAGTTAATTAGATTGAAAGGTGAGCAAAATGAGAGAAGTTGGGAAGGTGTGTAAAAGTAATTGAAGATAGATGTAAGGCAAATTGCAGCAAGGTCATAAGAGAAAACCTAGTGTGATGAAGGAAAGGAAAACAGAGTGAAATGAGGTGTGGCTGAGGGAACAGACAGACTTGAGAGGGATAGAGTAGTGATGAGCTGTAATCACAGAACAGCTTTCAAGTAGGAGATGGATGAAAAGTATTTGACCTGAAGGTATAGAACCAGGGCCACTAAATGCAAATTGTAGGGAAGTGGACTTGAGCTCAATATTCTAGCATCCAGGTATGCCAAAAAGAGCAATGAGCTGCCATGGGAGGAAACATATTCCCCATAGCTGCAAGAGTTCAGGCACAGAAGGAAAAGAACATGCAATATTAATAGGTAACATGAATAGAAATGCTTACAGATATTGTGCTAAGACCTAACTTACATTGTCATCCAATATTCACAAAACCCTGTGAGACAGGCATTGTTATTTTGTTCATTTTGTTGATAAGGTAAGAGACTCAGAAACAGTCAGTGATTTGAAAGAACCAGGATTCACCCTCCAGCAGTCTATTCTAGTTGTCTCTCTGAAGGTTTCCTTCTTGGAAATCAACCCTCTGGAGGAATAGAGGCATAGGAAGTCACATTGTGGAAGTTTTCTTCAAAAGGCTATACATGGTGTACCACACACCTGAAATCGCAGTGCTCTGGGACGCTGAGTCAGGAGGATGGCAAGTTCAACCCCAGTCTGGGCAACTTACTGGCTTAATGAGACCCTGGCCCAAATAAAATAAAATAAAATAAAATAAAATAAAATAAAATAAAATAAAATAAAATAAAATAAAATAGCTGGAAATACAGCTTAGTGTATCCCCAGTATCTTCCCCTAACCAAAAAAGAAGGTTCTTCAATTTTTAGACTTCACACAAAAAGGGGAAGAACTTGCTTTGGAAATGTGAGGAGAGCAAATTTACTTGGACCAATAAAATATAATCCACTTAACAATATTCTACAGTATCTTATTTGAAAAAATATGATGCCCCATGGGAGATTCTCCATAATCCCTCCTAATTAGAGTTTCCAATTAAAACAGATCACCACTGTCAGTGTGGCTGCCCAGCACCTCAGGGTGCTGACTCTTCCTCAGAACGGAAAGCCCTGGCACCTTTGCACTGCCTCTCCTATTTGCCCTGACTATTATTTATAGGTGATTCAGGAGTGTTTAAGGGCCCACTTATAGTTTGTGAGTGATTCTAGGAATGGTTAATGGCCTATCTCCAGTTTGCTTGAAGTTATCTTCTCAAATGTGTCCTATGGGCCATATAAAAGCATACACCCCTTCTTCCTGAAAATGTTCTCCAAACAGCCCCCCTTATACTCTGCTCCCCTTTTCTTCTTCTGTAGCACTTAACAGCTAATGTGCTACACTGTTCCCTTATTTAGTATTTTCATTGCTTATCATCTGGTTTCTATTGTTCTACATTCTCAAGGGGCAAAGACTTGCTTTTGTTCAGCAATGCATCTAAGGCTCCATGAAGGTGGTTGGCACTTAGTAAACAGACAAAAGATATTCCTGGGATGATTGCAGAATGCGCTCAGAAGTTATTGTGGGCTGCTAAAGATCGCATTGGGTGATGACTGAGCATAAATGTATTCCATCATCCATTCATCTCTTTGACAGATTTTTTTTTTCTTTTTTCTTTTTTTTTTTTTTTTTGTGGCACCAGGAATTGAACTCACAACCTCACACCTGCCAGGGCAGGCACTTAAGCCACTGAGCCAAACTCCCGGCCCTATTTTTTTCTTTTTTTTTTGAGGCAGGGTCACACTATGTAGCTCAGGCTGGTCTTGCTCTCGCGTTGTAGCTCAAGCTGGCCTTGAACTCACAACATTCCTCCTACCTCAGCCTCCGGAGTGCTGGGATTAAAGGCATGCGCCACAACACCCGGCTTGACAGATTATCTTGATCACTTACAAAAAGACAACTATGACCATCACAGACTGCTTTTTTTTTTCAGCTTTTGTGATCTATAGCAGAGGTCAGCATGGTTTTGCCTTTTGTTTGTTTGTTTGTTTTGTTTTGCTTTGTTTTTTGCTTTGTTTTTAGAGATAGGGTCTTGCCTTTGTAATGCAGGCTGACCTTGAGCTTACTATGTGGCCTAGGCTGGCCTGGAACTTGTGATGATCCTCCTGCCCAAGACTCTCAAGCCTTGGGATTATAGGAGTGTGCAACCACAGCTGGCTAAATATTTTTAAATAAAAGGTCAGATTGGAAATATTTTAGGCTACGCGGGCTGCACGTAGGCTATACTCAGCACTGTCACTGTGACGTGAAAACAGTTACCTACAATATGCAAACAAATGGGAATTACGAGTGTTCCAATAAAACTTTATTTACATAAACCAACATTCAGCTGGATTTGGTCCACCAGCAGTAGCTTGTGAAACCTAACTCAGTAGTGTCCAGTGGTATTAATGTGACTATCACTCTCTACATTTTTTTTTTTTTTTTTTGGGAGTACCGGGGATCGAACTCACAACCTCACACCTACCAGGAAGGCACTTAGGCCACTGAGCTAAATCCTCGGCATGACTATCACGCTAATTAAGCCTCCTATGTGCCAAAAATGGTTCTATCACCGAGAAACAAGCCATTAAGCAAACAGACCGTGCTAATCTTACAGCGGGCAGCAAGGGAAAAGGCAAGTATGGCCTTTATTATGCAGGTTAAAACACACTCAACTAAAGAACCCTTTGCTGTCATTCTCTGACATGCTGTCATAGCAGACCATGTGATAGAGTAATTCACATGGAAGCATAAAGAAATTATTCCCTCTTTAGACGACGCGCTGTAAGGAAAGGTACACAATCAAAACAAGACCTATCTAATGACAAACTAACTGAGATCAGTCAATATAGGAGACTGGAATTGGTTAGCCAAAAATACAGCCTCATCCTGTCTGAAGTGCTCGGGGTGGGAGGAGTCAAGAGCTCAGATCTGTACTTAGAATCTGTTGCCCCTTCTGCTATTGAGTCCTGCAGTTACCCTGGCGAAATCATTGCCCTTTTCTAGGAGTTAGTTTTACCATCTCTCAATGAGCAGGCTAAGCTAAAGCCAGATTAGCAACCATCACATCAGTGTAGTTCTACCCCACTTCTGCATCTGCGGCCAAGACAGTAGAAATTTCTCATGGCTTCTTTTGCTGCAGCACCTACATGGAGTATGAGAATCCCACTCAACTGGAAGTTTCAGGTGACAGGGCATAATCACTGAGCACTGATAGTTGAGGTAAAACATTCTTGAGATGTACAGATAGATGCTCTCTCAGACTCATTTCATTTCCATAACTAATGTATCTAAATACTAAAGTTAGATTCTGAAAAATAAAGACAATAAGCAACAAGTACATATTTCAGCATACCAGGTCAGCCAAGGAAATTTTACCAATATGTGCCAAGGGACCTTTTCTTTTTTTGAGGAAATCTTTTAATGGAAGTACAGTATCTCAAAAGGTACCTACTAGAATTTCTTCTGTCAGATTATGAAGTTACCATAAGCACATCAAATTAAGCGTGGAAAAAGGTTCCAAAATTAAAATGCTTCTCTACATGGTGTTAAAAGATATTCTATATACAATAAATGATAAAAACCAGGTGAGGTAGCACATTTCTATAATCCTACTACTTGGGAGGCTGAAGCAGAAGAATCTGGGAGGTGAAGTCTGGCTTGGAGTACCTAGTGAGTTCAAGGCTATCCTAAACTACAGTGAGACTCTATCTCAAAAAAAAAAAAAGTAAATAAATTAATTACTAAATACAATGACTTCTAAAGAAAAAATCGGTTCCTGAACAGGAATAAGAGAATCTATTTATGAAATGCCTGATATACAAACAAAGTTCAGCAACTGACATTTTCTTTACTGGCTGTTTAAAGTGGCCCAGCAATAGCCTATATTTCTTTCTTGCTCATTTGAACTCCAGTCCCAAGGGAACCTTTTGGTGAGCCACACAGTTCTCACAGAGGAAAGCAGGTTGTTTACCAGGACATTGTGCTTGCAGAGAAAGGGAACAGATCAAGGGAAAGGGTTGTCTGTAAAACTGACAGCTTTTTGAAGCAATCAAAAAAAGAGAGAGAAAAACAAACAGAAAAATTTTTGTTGTATCTTAACACAGCCTAAAATCAACTTTATTGAGTTTCCATAGGGGGAGAAAAACTTTTTTTTGAATTTTATGTGCCCTTGAGCTAACAATTCTATATTCTATATTCTATAGAATATCATTCATGAGTTCCTGGAATCTTAAACAGTCTATTCTCCCACAGTATTGTAAGGTGCACTTGGGCCATGGTAGGAGCAAAGAATGTTAGACCCTTAGTTGTCACAGACAGAGTTGGAAGGATAGAAAAAACCTTGGTGTACTTCCCCTTAAACTCACCATTTGGTCTGTTCAAATGTTCTCTGCCAGTGGCTGAAACACAGTGATTCTTTATCTATGTCTTCTTCCCTCCTTTGTCTTCTGTCTTCTCTTGTTTCAAAGTGATTATACCCATCCTTAATGTCTGCGTCCCAGGGCATTCTTTCTTTACCATATTTTGGAGTGAACCATCTATAATGCCAATGCAATTCTACAAGTATTGATCATATTTCTTGGCATAACTTGGGTATGCCAGGTGCTAACAAAGTTATTCTTGTTGACCAAATCCTGGGAAAATGGACAAAAGGTGAAAAGATACTAGAGGAAAGAAGACCCAGTCCCTTCAAGAGAGGAGCATTGTTTTGAGGCACCTACTTCTGCTTAGACTTAGGACCTATCTATCTTGATCTCAGCTCACAAATATAATGTAAGTGTAACATCTTTTTCCTGGCACTTAGAGCCCAAGACCAGCAGTAGAATTAGACTCAGAATGAATTTTTTTCTTTGGATTAGATGACTTCTATACTCTTAAGCTTACATAGTCCTTTCAGAACTTAATGAAACTTACGAAATTTTTCTTCAGAAAAATGCATGATTTCCTAGAGTCCTGTACTGCCTTGAGTACAGGCATAGAGATGGCTCAACCAAGTTACAGTGGAAGTTTAAGAGCTCCTTTGATAAGACATCTTGTACAACACCCAAAAGAGTTACTTCAATGTGATATTATCACCATGCTGTGTGATAAAGTTTGTAAAAATGGACTGAGAGTTCCTTAGTTTCATAAGGGAGATGTCAAGTCCAGATCTCTTATTCCTAAAATCAAGTTGTCTACAGGCTTCATTCCTTTCTAGGGTCTGGAGGGGAGAGTCATTTCCTTGTTCATTCACACTGTTGGCAGAATTCTTGGGTTTATGGGACTGAAATCGCTGTTTCCTTGCTGTCTGTCATCTGAGGGCTGCTCCACTCCTACAAGCCACACTGACATATTAACTCATGAGTCCCTTCTTTCGTGTTTGGAACCAGATTGCCTCTCGGACTTCAAATCTTCTCTATACTCTTTCTTCTCATGTACTCAGACTGCAGCCTCACTCATTCACATTTAAAGACCCTTGTCATGATCTTGGGCCTCTCTGTGTAATCTGGGACCATCTCTCCATTTCAAAGTTGATTGGTCACCTTTATTCTGTCTGCAACTTTAATTTACTTTTCCCAGTATTAAAGATCAGAACATGGACGTCTTGTGTTGAGAAAAGGGGTGAAACATTATTCTGTTTATCACATCTCTCAATGATTTTATTTTATTAAACAACAACAACAAAAAATCCGTTTGAGGATTTGCTCTAGCCAGAATGACCTCAATCAATACCAGTTTGGAATGCTCACAACAATCATAGGTAAAATTGTTAACAAGGGAATTTAACTTTGGTGCAGTAATTATTTCTGTAGGACTGACCCCACAGGGGCAAGCATTGAATGCCTGTTGTAAACAAGGTTTTTCAGAGCATTTAAAAGGCCACCAATAATTGGATACCATGACTTTATACTTACAGGATGAATAAAAACCAACTAGCCTCAGGGTAAATGAATGAAACTTTTCAGAAATAGTCTCACATAGTGAATTGTAAGTCTTAAGCAGCTTTGAAAGGAATGAAGATGCCAGAAGACTACTCTAAATAAACTCAAAATGTAGTTCTGATGTCAAAGATACTGTTGTTAAATATCAATAGTAAGAATTGAATAAGATCGTTTTATGAAATGTAGCAATGTAAAAGCGATAATTCAAATTTAAAATGTAATTTTACAAAAATAATTTAAATGTGTATATATTTAAATTTAACGTACTTTTAAAATTATAAGTAGACAATTCATACTTATATTTAAAGTAGACAAACAATTCAAAATTTAAAAAATAAACACATCAATGGAAAATGTGAATTCACTTTATGTTGAAGATTATCTTAACTGCAGTATCTAGTTATAACAGAGTGAAACTTGTCTTCTTAATTACCTTTCTAGTTTACCTTTGGCTTTAAAAAAGCAACCATAGTAAAAGTTTAGCAAAAGAAATTCCCTTCAGATTCAAGATTAGTGGTGTTAAAATAATGTTGTTAATGTTCCCCTTAGGATATGATATTGTGAAAACAAAACAAAACAAAACAAAACAAAAAAACTACATACAAAGCAATCCAAACCAGGTTTTCTTCTTCTTTTGTATCAGAACACATATTTTATTAAAAACTTAGATAAGTTTTGATAGCCAAAAAATGTAGAAGACACACTGGATAGTAGAATCTCAAATTAATATTTCACTCCTTATCTCCAAACTTCTTCCCAAATATATCAGTGTTATAATCTCTTGTCTAAACCAAAATTCAGAAGAAAAAGAGTTCCTAGAAGTTGGGTGATATGATACCACTGGATTGCATTTGAGGACATAGGTATGTGCCATGAGAGGAGAGATATGTATTCCTGGGAGTCATGGGACAAAACAACCCAGAAGGGCTTGCTTGGAAGCAGGGCATGATGATACACAACTGAAATGCCAGCACCTGGAAGATTAAAGTGGGAGGATCCTCACTGGGGTCAATGAGAAAGCTAGAGACAGTGCAAATGCCATAAAAAAACTCTTCACAGAAATAATGTCAGAAAATTTACCAAGTGTGGATAAAGAGTTTTGCCTACAAATAAATGAAGCATAGAGAAATCCAAACAGCCATGACCAAAATAAAACTACACCAAGACATATAAAAATCAAGATCCCAAAAAAATTTAACACTAAAACAGAACATTAAGAACTATTAGAGAAAAGAAACACATCACTTATAAATGAAAGCCCATCAGAATCATGGCAGTCTTCTCACCACAAACCCTCAAGTCAAGAAGAGCTTAGAGTGAAGTATTTCAAGTCTGGAAGGAAAATATATTCAAACCCAGAATGATGTACCCTGCAAAACTATCTTTCAAAATTAATGGAGAAATAAGGTACTTCCATGACAAAGAACAACTGAAAAAATTAATGACCACCAAACCAAGCATGCAAAGAGTACTGAAAAATATTCTGGACAGAGATAAAAATGACCACAATTCCAGGAACAACAGTGGAAGGAAACCACCAGGCAGGGCAAGCAGTTAAACAGAGAGGAAAAGTAGGGAACCAACAGCAGAAAAATAACATGACAAAGGCAAGCTAATATAATATCAGTCATAACCATCAATGTAAAAGGCCTCAAATCACCAATCAAAAGAAATAGACTGAAAGAATGGCTCAAGAAACAACATCCCAACAATATACTGCATACAAAAAACACTTTTAATTTATAAAGAAATTGATAGACAAAGTCAAAGTATGGAAAACAATACTCCATGAAACAGGAACCCAAATTAAAATCAGGGGTAACCATTCTGTTTTAAGACAGTGTGAACTTCAAAGCAAGAATGATCGAAAGAGATAAAGAAGGTCACTGCATACTTGTTAGGGGAAAGTTTCAAGGAGATGAGATAACAATCATAAATATGTATGCACCGAATATGTGAACACTTAACAATACAAGCCAATTATTAATAGATATGAAAAATCAAATAATCCATAACACAATTTTAATGGGAGACCTTAATACCTCATTGTCACAAAGAGATAGATGAACTAGACAAAAGAAAAAAATCAGCAAAGAAATAGCAGAACTGAGCCAAATCTGTGAACAATGGACTTAATAGATTTGTTCCACCCACCATCATTAGAAAACACATTGTTTTAAACTGCCCATGGGTCATTCTCTATAATAGACCATATACTAGCCCATAGAACATGCTTAAGGAATTGAAATCATCCCATGCACATTATCTGACCATAGTGCAATAAAATTGGAAATTAACGGCAAAAGAAACCACAAAAACTCTATAAACACATGGAAATTAAATAGCACCCTCCTAACAAACCAGTGGATAACAGATGAGATTAAAGAAGAAATTAAACAATGTCTACAACTAAACAAGAATGCAGACACAACATACTGGAATTTATGGGAACACAATAAAAGCAGTTCTAAGAGGAAAATTTATAGTAGTGAATTCTCACATCAAGAAAACAGAATGAGCACAAATAAACAACCTAATGTTGGACCTTAAGCTTCTAGAAAAAGAAAAGCAAGACAAGCTCAAAGCCCATACAAAGAAGAAAATTATAAATATCAGAGCTAAAGTTAGTGCAAAGGAGACTAAGAAAACAGCACAAAGAATTATTGAATTTAAGAGCTGATTCTTTGAAAGAATAAACAAAATTTATTAATCCCTAGGAGACCTTATCAAGAAAAGGAAAGAAAATACTCAAATTCATCCAATAAGGAATGAAAAGGGTGAAATCACTATAGATCCTATGAAAATTTAGAAGATCATCAATGCTTTCTTTCAAAATATTTACTCACATAAGATGAAACAGACAGAGAAATGGACAGATTTTTAGAGATGAATGAATTGCAAAAGCTGAATTAAGAAGATACAAAAATTCTGAATAATCCAATATCATTAACCCATTAAATGAAATTGGAAACATAATTAAATACTTATCAATAAAGACAATCTCAGGTCCTGATGAATTCACAGCTAGATTCTATAAGAAATTAAGAGAAGATTTAACGCCAATACTTCTCAAACTATTTAATGAAGTTGCAGTAGAAGCAATACTCCCTAACTCATTCCTGGGGGCAAGCATTACCCTGATAACAAAATCAGAGAGAAACTCAACCAGAAGAGACCAATCTCCCTAATGAATATAGATACAAAAATATTCAATAAAATGCTACCAAACAGAATGCTGCAAATCATCAAAATTATACACCATGACCAAGCAGATTCATCCCAGGAATGTAGGAATGGCTCAACATACACAAGTGAATACATGCAATACTCCATATCAACAGAGCCAAAGACAACAATCACATGACCATCTCAGTAGATGCAGGAAAAGATTTTTATAAAGCCCAACACTCATTCATGATAATCAGAATAGACAATCTTTACTTCAGTCTGATAAAAACCATCTATGACAAACAAAGAGCCAGCATCATACTAAATGGACAAAAACTGCAATCTTTCACTCAAAAACAGGAACAAAACAAGGATGCCCACTATCACCACTTTTACTGAATATAGTTCTGGAAACATTAGCCAGAGCAATTAGACAAGAGAGAGAAATAAAAAGAATAAGTACAGGGAAGGAAGAACTTAAAATATTATTATTCACAAATGACATGATCCTCTACATAGAAGGCCCCAAAAACTCCACCAAAAGACTTCATATTCAGCCATGTGGCTGGATATGAAGTCAGCACTCAAAAGTCAATAGCATTCCTGTACACAAACTACAAACTCACTGAGAGAAGTAAGGGAAAGCACACCCTTCACTATAGCATCCAAAAAGTGAAACACTTAGGAATCAATCTAGCAAAGGAAATAAAGGGCTGAGGATTTAGCTCAGTGGTGCAGTGTGCAGTGTCTGCCTGGTTCATGTAAGATCCTGAGCTTGATTTGCAATACACCCTCCAAAAAACCAAAAATAAAATCAAAAACTAAAAGAACTATAAATTGAAAATTTCAATACTCTAAAAAAGGAGATTAAAGAGAGTATCAGAAAATGGAAAGCTAACCCTTTCTTTTGGATAGAAAAAACCAACATAGTGAAAATTGCCATACTCCAAACATGATATGCAGACAATGCAATCTCAATCAAAATATCATAATCATACATCACAGAACTAGAGACAACATTCCTAAAATTAATTTGGAACCAAAAGAGATCTAGAATAACAAAATCAATTCTGGGCAATGAAAGCAAGGCAGGAGGCATCACAATCCCTGCCTAACTTGAAATTATACTACAAAGCTACCATGATAAAATCAGCATGGTGCTGGGAAAAAAAAACAGACCTGAGGTTCAGTGGAACAGATTAGAAGATGCAGACACAACTACAAACACATTCAGCAGCTTGATCTTTGGCAAAGGGGCAAAACATGTTCACTGGAAGAAAAATAGCCTGTTTAAGAAATGGTGCTGGAAAAAGTCTCTCTACATTGTAAAGACTAAAGCTAGACCCTTGTCTATCACCATTCACTAAACTCAAGTCAAAATGGATCAAAGATCTGAATATTAAAATACAAATACTAAATCTACTAGAAGAGAAAGTAGGTAGAAATCTGGAAGACATAGGTGTAGACAGAGAGTTCATGAACAAAACACAAACTGCATGGGAAGAACTTCAAAGAAACAACAACTGGAATCTCATCTTATTAAAAAGTTTTCACACTTCAAATGAAATCACCAACAGAGTGAAAAGAAAACCCACAGATTGGAAGAAAATTTTAACCAATTGTCTCTCAGACAAAGGATTTCTATCTAGAACATATAAAGAATTTAAAAAAAAATCAGGCCCCCTGAATTCAAACACTCAATCAAAAAATGGGCATCTGATTTGAACACACACTTCTCAGATGAAGAAATACAAATGGCAAATAAATACATGAAAAACATGTTCAACATCCTTGGGCATTTGAGAGATGAAAATTAAAACAGCACTGAGATTCCATCTCACTTCAGAAAGAATGGCTTTCATCAAGAAATCAACTAATAACAAGGGCTGCAGCGACTGGGGGAAAAGGAACCAACCCTTCTCCACTATTGGTGCGAGTGTAGACTGTTACAACCACTGTGGAAATTTGTGCGGAAATTACTCAAAAATCTAGGATTAGAGGTCCCATTTGACCCAGTTATCCCCCTTTTGGGTGTTTTCCTAAAAGAATTTAAAAAAGAATTAGTGTTTTTTCCCTTTAATATAAAAAAAGGCCCCGTACAGATCTCAGGCCACTCTGTGAAATACAGTATGGGCAAGAAGCATGAAAGGTCATCCACTGAAGTTTGGCAATAAAATTTAAAACTGGATCTCAGAAAAAGAAAAAAGAAAAAGAAAAAGGAGAAAGAGAAGGAGAAGGAGGAAAAAAAGTAAAAGAAAAAAGAGAAAAAGAAAGATTGAGGGGAAAAAAAAGAGAAAGAAGAAGTGGGGCTAGATAATGCAGAAAAGGAGAGAAGGGGACAGACCAGTTCAACTTAGGAGAAATTCAAACTCTTGAAGTTGTAGGAAGATGCATAAAAAAGTGGAGTCTGTAATTCTGAATCATCTTTCTATCTTCTCTGCTAAATTTGTGGTAAAGGCAAGATGGTATTCATGACATCTTGAGTGGGATAAAAATTTTTTGAGAAAAATATGAAGAGAAATAACATCTCTCCCCATCAAGCAGGAAGCAGAGTCAACTCACACAGATGAGGGGTCAACGGAATTCATCAGAATTAAACAGTTATAAATGTGCAACTTTCTCCCTTCACAATAATTTCTGCCTGTTCTCAGAGCAAAAAGGACACCTCCTGAGTATTTATAGCATCTTGTCACTTTATTTGAAATTTTGGTATTTCAGGAGGCAGAAAAGGTACACACAGATATTTTATTTCACTCTGCAAGTATAAGTCCATTTTCAACAAATCTCACTATTTATAAAATATTCTAGTGTCCTATTTAAATATCTTTGGTCTAGAGTTATCCCAAGGGAGAAGATTTGAATGTGAAATGCCATCCTGCTACTGTCTCACTAGAAATGATGAAGCTGGTGGAAGACTGATAATAGTCCTGAGCAGTTACATTTTCTTATACATGATGCAAAAACAAAACAAAAATTAAACAAAAAAACAGACTAATTGAAAAATGAAGCTGTTGTAAGCTGATCTCTATGGAATCACTAAAATGCAGGGAGAAAAATATCAAAAGCAGCAAATTAAATTCAAGATAATCAGCCCTGTGGCTTATCCTCAGTGGATTCTCTAATCTCCCTCAGCCTAATTGCATTCGTTGTAGGGCATATTATTATTGTGTTCCCGGTAGTATCTTTTTTTTTTAATTTTTAAGTTTGGGGAGTACATAATATAATCACTATCTCTTTATGTTATAAAATGTCATGATTTTAAAAGGAAAATTTCATGGACTATGTAATGTCAATCATCTCTCTTTATGAGAGTGCTTGTCATTTATTTTGTTTAAAATGGGCTTGGGGAATTTATTCTGAGAGCAGTTGGTTTTTAAGCCATATATCTACCTAATTTGCATGAAAGTATAGTTAATGGATGTTGATACATTTGGGAGCAGAACTGTACTCTGTCCAAATGTGGCCATTTTATATTTCAATTATATCCTTCCAAGTAGCTAAATAGCAGTATACAGGAAACATTCCCCACCCCCAAACCCCACCACCGCCTTCATGCCTTTATTCCAAATTCTCATGTCTTCACATTTTAACACTTACAGACAAGACTAGACTTCAGATATGGGAACGACCTCTCTACTTCTCCCATTCTTTTGAAGTTCAAATAACACAATAATTAACACTCGTTGAATGTTTCCTTAGGGTCCTGTAAGTATGTGTAATTCATGAAGTGACCCAGCCTGGCAGCTCTGATGATCTCATCCAAAATGTAATAGAGAAAATAAAAACCAGACATGCTTAAAGAAATATGTTCTCCTAGAATCAGAATCACAAGACAATTTACTCAGCTGTCACACAGACAAGACCTCATTTGAATCCAAGATGACGGTATGGCAATACCAAAGCATAGGGGGATATCTGAGCCATTGTACTAAGGCCTGTAGCAAGGATCCATTTGTTCTTGACATCTTAAGGAATTGGTAAACTTTTTTTTTGTTTCATTAAAGGTAGATATACACATGTGCAGTGAAATTAAACTCTCCTCTTAGATTCCGAGAATCTCGCTCACCTAAATTTCCACATGACCTTTTATAGATTTCTCTTTCTCCTAAAATCCCTTTGGTAATATGGATCCATCTGTGTCTCATTCCAGAAGTTCTTATTAGCTATCTGTAGATACTGACTACTAGTTAACTGAATAGCCAAAGTTAAGATAGGTTGTTAACGGATAGGGTTTATAGTTTTCTTTCACCAGAGGTATTTGCATTTCAAAAGGAAAATCACAGAAGTATGGAACACTAGGATATATCAATGTAAATAAAAAGAATTGTTGAGCTATTAAAAAAAAAAAAAAAAACAAAGCTTTCCCACTCCATACTCACTACCCCAACACATGCCAGGGAGAAAAAAGATTAGTCACTGAAGAAAATTTCAGACTCTTCTGAGCCTGGAGAGGCTACCAGAGGACTGTACATTACCACATTTTACTTACCTGGCCTTTATCTGCTATTTATTTACTAACCTTCCCACAAGCTGTCACTCCAAGAGACTCAAAGTCCATTTCCGTTGTCGTCATTTATCTAGAAATTTACTCTTCTCTGTTGAAGATGTTAGAGTCCAAAACCACTTCTTTGAGGAATAAGCGTATCCTGGACATAATAGTCATATTAATAAACTTCTCTTTATTTTGTTCTTGGTAATCTGCTTTCTGTAGGCCAGGCATAGTGATGCATGCCTGTAATCCCAGCATTGAAGGAGGCTGAAGCAGGAGTAACGCTGTGAGTGAGTTTGAGGCCATCCCGGGCTACATAGTGAATTCAAGCTCACCCTAAACTATGAATGAGAACTTCACTTAAAAAAAAATTCTGCTTTCTGTTGCACTTAAGAAACTGTAGGTTGGATGAAAAATTGTTTTTTCCTTACAGAGCTTCTAATGAAAATCAGACTATTGGCAGTAGTTTAAGTCATTACTCAGGAATGATGCACTACAGCTTCCATCAACTAGATAGGTAGAGGATTTTCACCCCGCGACTTTACACTGGGCCAGTTCACCAGATTTAGTGAGTGGAGCATTAGAAGATAAGGTGAGGTCAGAAGATTGAAATGTGCTTGCATGATCAGGCTTGCACTACAGACCTCTTCCATGAGAAGAACATATGACTGGCTCAAGGAGGGTAAAAACTCAGGGAGTTGACCTGGAACCAAACAGCAGTGTGAGACTAAGCCTGGCCTGCACCGGCCAAACTTCAGCTGACTTGTAGACGTGAGAATGAGAAGTAAATATTTGTTTCATGCCTCTGACTTGTGGAATGGTTTGTTTTGCAAAAATTTTTTGTGACAATAGCTGATCACTGTGGAGTGGAGTTCTTTATACAAGAAACTGATGCTGGTGGAGCTAATTTTTTAAATGTAGCCCAGAGATCTAGGTCTCAATAACTCACCAAGGTTGTGATGAATACGGGTCAACTGATTGCATTACTCAGATCATTTTCAAAATTCACAGAGGTAGAAATGGGAGAAATCCCAGTCTATGAACCCTTTTGCACAGTTTGGCCACTAGAGGGCAGGATTTCTTAATGGTAATTCGCAGAGAGGCTTTAGAGTCTCCCAGAAAAATGGTTGTTTTCTTAAAAGGAGATGCATGCTCAACTCTCAGATAATTTTGGCAAAGGAAGATTGTATAAGCCATAGCTTTCCAGAGTAACAAAACCCATAAGATACAGAGAGAGATGAAAGAAGAAATTCATTATGGGAATTGACTCAGAAGATAATGGCAACCAAGAAGTCCCATGGTACATCGTGTGCAGACAGGAAAATCAGGAAAGCTGGCTGTGTCATTCAATCACATCCTCAAGCCCAAAAACCAGGGAAACATTGCCAGTGGTGTAACTCCTACTCCCAGAATGAAGGCCTGAGAATCTGGATTCATAGGTAAAACCCAGAAGCTGAAAGCTTGGACAGCATGCGTTCCAATGTCTGAGGGCAGAAACAGGACATAGACCGAGAGACAGACAGACAGACAGAGACTGAGAATGAATATATATATATATATGAATGAATCTGTCTTTGCTCCTCTAATTTGTTCTGTTTGGGTCCTCAAAGGCCTGGGTGATGCACACCTTCCCACACTGGTGAAAGCAGATCTTCACTCCGTCTACTCATTTAAATCCTAATCTCTCCAGAAACATCCTCACAGACACAGCCAGAAGCAATGCTTTACCAGCTATCTGGACATCCCTGAGCTCAGTCAGATTGATATATAAAGTATTGTACTAATCCATTGAAGTTTAAAGAATGTTAAACTAGACTTCTTGACATCAAGGTCTAGGTCTGATACTTTCATTAATTAATTGTGTGGTCTTAGGTAACTCACTTTGCCCACCTGAGTATTAATGGTCATAGTTTCAAAATGAAGGTAATATTTGTACTTCCTCCCTCAAGTGGTTAAGCCCTTACTCCCACTCTCACCTGCAATATCAGAGCGCTTAATACGCACTAAACATGGGGTTTAAAACTTTCTGCATTATTGCATTTACTCACAACACTCCTATGAAGTAAAATATTATTTACTTTATTTTACAAATGATGAAACTAAGATGAACAAATCTAAGTCGATTTCCCCCAAGTTAGATTACTAATAAGTGCTGATTCTGGGTTCGGACTCCAAGTTTGCCTAGATTCTGAGCTTGAGTTTCTAACCTCAATTACTATGTGCTAGTGAAATAATACATGTGAGTCGTGATTTGAAAATTATGAAGTATGCATGAAGATAAGAGACTATTATTTTCCATAAAATACATTGAATTTTTGTCTAATAGTAAATGAAGAATTAGATTATCTAATAATGAATAAAGAATTAGATTTTTATCTAATTCTGACTTCATCCTAGTCTTGCTAAATTGAAAATGTACACAAAAATATATCTATTTACTTAACATGAGCATCTCATTTCAAATTCCAATTATCTAGGAAGACAGATAAAGATACAAATATAATAGTGAAGAGAATCCAGGTTTTAAAAAAAGGGGAGAGGGGAAAAGCAGAGAAGCAGCTTAAGAAATTATCAGTGTATATTTCATGTAAGTATAAATCAATCATAGGGTTATCTAGCTAAAATTCATTAGATAAATTTTTATTAAAGTTCCATAATATTAAACTTCTCTGTATTCAGTAACATCAGAGGTTTAGAATTAATTAAAGTGTGTTAAATATAGCCAGCCTTATTTAGCAGGAAAATGAAATACAGAAGTTATGTCAGCTGTTATTTTGAGCATGGAGATCTTTCCCCTGATACAAAAGCAAGATGTAGTGTAGTTTTGAAAGTTCGGAAGATAAGTCACTTATTTGTATGTGAGATCACAAAACTGTTCAAGTCAACACATGATTATATTTCTGCTTTACAAGAAAATGAGTTGCTTTTTATCTTCAACTACTCATTCCTTGAATTCTAACAAACAAGACACACACTTTTCAGAGATAAAGCTTTTGTAACAGAAAGAACCAGGGAAAGTGTGTAAGAGTCATGACAATGTGAAACATGAGCAAGAAGATGCTATATGGGAAAAGGAATCTTTTGGTATCATGTATGTATCTCTGCTTCTTATAATTCACAGTGCATGTTAGCATGATGGGCTTTGAGCGGCCGTGTGATTGTGATTATACTTACATAGGTTTGACTGTATGACACTTCATGTAGGTGAGGAGATGACATCAGAGGCAGCAAGGATTCCAGAGTGCATCTCATGAGAATTTCTGTGTTAGGAAACAGTAATTACACTGCAAAAGTGAAGGAAATACACCATCTAATAATAAGAAAACAAATGCAGGGCCAAATTAACAGTGTTTCAAGTGTCTGAAGTAATGATATCATAGAATATGCTCATTTGCATCTCTGGAGAAGAGAAAAAATGTAAGTAGATTTGAGAGCAACAAAGTTGAAAATGATGTAAATGGAAAAGAGCAGAGTGTTCAAGTTACACAGTGAAGTGGTTAATGTTATTGGGCAAAGTCCGGATTTTTAGTGGGTACCAGACATAGTTCATACATGACAGTAGGGCCAGAAACTAAGCAAGAGAATCTCAGAAGACTCTGTCTAGTCCAATAATTGCTTACTTATCTATATTTAATGTTTTTCTATTTTGGTCCAGAAAAAACTTTAAACTTCAAAATAGGCATTCTATAGAACTAAGATAAAGTTAAAAAAAATCCAGTGTGGTTCATAAAACCAGTTAGCATCATTAAAGTGTTTTAAGCATGACTTTTGTGGAAATAAATGAAGGACACCCAAATAAGAACATAGACTATTTCATTAGAATTTTCTATAGCAGGTTAATTAGTTGCCATCAGTTATGTGTGATGGAGACTCAAAGACAAGCAAAAGAGGGGAAAGCTATATGGTAGGGAAAAGGGAAAGCTTTCAGTATGCCCTGATTGGAGGTTTTTGGCCTGAGGAAGCTGTAGGAAGGCTGAAATGTGTCTCCTGTCTGCTGTTAAATATGCTATGGGAGGCTTGGGTGAAGCAGGGGGACTCTCAAAGGCTGAGATCTTGGCAACTTAAGTGTGATGCTACCAGTCCAGCTAGTGAGATAAATTTGAGTCTGTATAAACTTTGAAGGGCATACAGAATTTCCTGATATAATAGATTTGCATTTTGACAGAAAGAGTGAAATCAAAGATATCTCTAGGGTTTTAGTTGAGAAACTAGAAGCCCAGAGCTGAAACTGATGAAGATGGAAAAGATGGGCGGGGCAAGATTGAGAGGGGTGAAAATGAAGAGCTCAGTCTCAGACCCACTTAGGTTTGAGGGGCCGCACATCCTCATATAGAGGTCAAGAGGCAGCTACATATAAAAATAAAGGAAGGGATCAGCAAGAGAGATTGAATGATGAGCTGGTGAAGCATAGGAGTCCCTCTAACCTCCTCCAGATTGGATGTAGACCGCACAGCATCTCAGATACTTCACTCTTCTGTGTGTGGTCTATGCTGCTTCTATATAATAAATGAGGATGTTAAGGCCACATAGTCCATGGGTTACATGACTGTTGGTGTCCGTGAGAGCTCTCTAAATTTCTGAGGGGAAGAATGACGAAAGGATAAAAAATAAAGGTAGAAACAGAAAGCTGGGATCAGGTGGAGCCCTTTCTCCAGATGAGAGGAAGAGACTGCTCAACCACTGCAGTGCGTTCATTTTTACACTTAGCATACCACGCCCCTTTGCTTCACTAGCTCACTTCTTGTGCCCCATGTTTTGGGGGCTGGGGGGACCTGTTCACCTCTAGCACTCTATGCCCTCGGGGCATTTTTCAGGGACCTCATGCCCTTGGGGAACTCCTGTGTGGGCACTTGTGCTCTCAGCTCTCATGCTGAACAAATCACTAGCTCAGTGGCTCCCAACACATGACTGGCAAGGGTTGTCTTCATCTGCTCAGGCTGCCATAGCAATGTGACAGGCCAGATGGTTCAAACCACAAAGATTTATTTTGTCATGGTTCTGCAGGCTAGAAGTCCAAGATGTGGGTGTTCCCAGGGCTGTTTTCTCTTGCTTCTCTCTCACTGCCTTGCCAGTGTGCTTCTAGCTGTGTCCTCACACAGTTTTATTCTTGTGCCCCTGCAATCTACTGCCTCTGCTTCCTTTCCATATGAAGACACCAGCCGGATTGGGTTATGGCTCAATTATCTCTCTAAAATCTCTACTTCCAAACAGAATAACCTTCTGAGGTGCTGGAGGTTAGGGCTCCTGCAGATAAATTTGAGGGGGACGTAACTCAATCTACAACAAGAGCTGAATCTAGATTTTCCAATTCTGACCTCATTACTATTCCCACTGTGCCACAGAGTCAATAAGTCACATTGTTCAAAATATCACCTACTCAGGTCTTCCTGGCCTCCTTACTTAAAATCACAAATTCTCCACCTCCTAAGGGCACTTGTCACTCCTCTTTCCTGTATATCTTTACTCTTTCATAGCAGTCCTTTTAAAATATCATATATGTTTTCATTTATTTTGCATGTTGTCTTGCTTACCCCATCAATATATAATCCATGAGGATGGGGATTTTTTGTTTACTGCCCTATCTCTGGCACACACAGAGCCTCACATGTCACAGGTATTCAATAAATATTTTCAATTGCAAGAATGGATGCACGCATGCATAAATAAATCTTAACAAAATATTTTAACCCACTTGAATGCTGAGACTAGATAAGCATTCACTTAGCAAACCCAGAGTACAGTTATACACATTCAGAAAGCAGGACCTCCATCTGCCCTGTCATATAAATAATCCACACAGGAGAACAGGCCACAGAGACTTCCCAGAACCACAGTGATTTTGTTCCTTTGCTGCTTTATTTTTGTAGTATTTGGGTTTCCAGACTACTGGAGCCTGCCAGGTCCAAGTTTATACTCCTCATAACTCTGCAGGGCAGCCATCAAGCATGTGATATCACCAAAGAGAAACTGTAGAGAATTAGTTGCTAAGTTAGTAGGAGTTGATCCAACTCTGGAAACCTGACTGCAAAATATGCATTGAGAATGACAACCTTTAGTCATGTTTGGGAGTGTGCACTCTGGAGGGGATTATCTTGAGCTGAGAAGAAAAGTTTTTCGTTTGTTTGTTTTAAATGCAGTACTCCAGTGACTTTTATCTTCTGGTAATCTACCTTGTGAGGTGGACTGTAAAAAAAAAAAAAAGATAGGAAGAGGGCTTAAATTAATACAGCAAAGGCAAGGCAAGGGAGAAAACAATAAGGAGAGCACGTTAGCACACGTGTGAAGGAGAAGAGCAGTATTGTCCATGAATAAACATTTCTTGCTTCCCTTCTGGATTAGTCTCCTTTGGCTGCCAGAACAAAGTACCACACTCTTGGTCCCTGAAACAACAGAAAACTGCTGTTTCCAGGAGAGGAGGCTGGATGTATGAAATCAAGGTGCCAGCAGGACCACACTTCTTCAGTAACCTAGAAGAAAATCTTTTCTTGCCTCTTCCTAGTTTCTGGGGGATTGCTGACAATTTATGTCATTCTTTAACTTAAGGCTGGATAATTCCAGTCTCTGCTTTTGTTATCACATGACATTTTCCCTGTGTGTCTCTGTTCACAGGTCATCTTTTTATAATAGCATCAGTCATGTTGCAGTAGGGACCCCTCCTACTCCAGCAAGACCGCATCTTAACTAATGACATCTCCAATAACTCTAACTCCAAATAGGGTCACATTCCAAGGTAATAAGGGTTAGCATTTCAACAAATCTTTCTTAAGGGATAAAATGCAATTTACCCTTTAATGCCTTCTTAAAATATAGAAGAGAAAAACTTAGAGGTGTTTAATTAATCAAGTGGCTTTTAAACTTCTTTATATAGAACCAAAAAATAGCTTTTGAAAAATCTTACATAGATCCTCAATGTAAAAGGACTTAATATTTGGAAGTTTTGGAGGCATGTAAGGTTGTCAGTATCATTGTCTAGAATAGGGATGGAGACTGTAGGTAAAAGGAAAAGGGTAAACAAAAGGTCAGAAATGACCTCTCATTAATCATCTTTCTGTCACTGTGAAAAAAGAAAAACCAAAACAAACAAGCAGACAGACAAAAACACCTGAGATAGTAAACTTATAAAGAGGAAAAGTTTACTTTGGCTCATGGTGTTAGGGGCTTCAGTCTATGAGATGAGAGACCCACCACACTTAGCCCTCAAGACTGTATGGTGGAATAAAACTGCTTACCTTTCTGTGAGGAAAGGAAACAAAGTAGAACAAGAAGAATTCCGGGTCCCCACAGTCCACTTGAATGGCACACTCCCGATGCCTTGAAGATCTCCTACTAGGCCCTGCCTCTTAAAGTTACTCCCACCTCCTAATAGTGCCACGCTGGGGGACCGAGTCTTGGGGAAACGCTCAAGATCCAAACCACAGTAGATTCCCTGATGAAACTGTGCTATGGAATGAGGATAATACACACTGCTATCTCTACTTTGGTTCCAACAGATAAAGACAAATGGAAAAAATATAATCAAATTGAACTAAAATTGGGCTGCCTCACTTAAGGGTTGGGACAGGGGAATCTTTAGAATGATCTCACCAGTTGACTTATCCCCAATCTCCTCAACCACCCTAGAGGTGATTTCACACTTGCTGAATTCAGTCCAATTCACTCTAACAGTTAAGAGAACTGGAACTCACAATAAATGAGATTTGTCCAAAATCCTTCAGACGTTCATGGACACACAACCAAATTCTTTTCTCTCATAACATTCCTGAGCTCTGAGACCAGGTGGGAAGCCAGGGAGAGGTGCTAGTGTAGATGACAGATCCCCAGCCTGCACATGCAAAAAGATAGCTCTCCTTTTTGTACAACTCAGTTCAATTGCTCAATTCATGCACCGTCTATTCCCTCACTCCTGAGTTGTTCCTATTTGCCAGGCAGAGGAGGAGAACGGCTCACAAAAGATTGATGCTAAGATGTTGTTACTCTCTTTGTTTTGTGCCGAAACAGCTGCATGACTGGAAAGTCTTAGAGGTATCAGACTGTGGTTATTTCTGTATCCTAATCCTGGCCCTTTCAGCTAGTTCCATTATGGCTTTTGCTTGAGCCCAGTGGAACCCTAGGAAAATCTCTGGTGATGCCTCCAGTCACATACTTGGGAGTCTCTGTAGTGAACTTGAATTTAAAACTCCCTCCAGGAAGAACTTTGAGTGAGGGCACAGTGTGACCTGATTCCATACAATCAGAGGAAAGAAACTGGAAAAGGCACCTCTGCCATCATAATTTTCTCATGTCTATTGTTTATGTTAACAGTTCTGCAGGGATTTGAAGCTCAAAAACCTTCTTCCTGCACTTTCCTGGTGTGCTATTCCCTGACCAATAGAACAAACACTTTCTAGTCTTGCTTAGGCAATGCCAGAAGATAAAAGGGGAACCACCAAGAATGAAAGGCGCATGCGTTGATGCTTTGAAAGATGATCCCCCCCACAAAAGGAGCATAATATTAATAGTTAACAACTGCAAACCCAAAAGTAATCTCTAAATTGCATTCTCTATAGAAAAGCTTTTTAATTGAATGGAATTTTTCAGCAAACAGATGTCTTTGTTGCTTTACTCAGATTAAAAGAGATTATGAATATAAAACTTCCAGCACAGTTCCTAGAATAGGGGATTACTCGGTAAATGTCCGTAAGTTGTACTCACAAAATTATTATTTTACCAGGCATTCAGTGTCAGCAATTGCCTTATTTGTAATTCTCCTGTACAACACTCGACAATCTATCTTTGAACTACTCCTCCTTCTCTGTATGGAAGCTGACATCTCCTGGACTCTAAAATCTTTTGAAATCATTCTTTCTTATCTTTGTCAAGGAAAATGCCTCCAAAATAACTAAAAATCTTAGAACCGCACATGCGAGCACGCACAAACACACACACACACACTCACAAATGAATTAAATCGTGACTATAGTAAAGCCCTTGAAAGAAAAGTGCAGTAATGAGCTAAAAATCAACTTTCGATATGTTAATTAGGGGAAACCCTAGGCAACATAAGTGGGCAATACTCTTCTCTTTCAAACACGTTGAGCAGTGAGGATATTTTTTATTTATTTTGTCATTCAATTTCCCTTCCATCTCTTGGCCTGAAGCCACAGAAGCTTCCAGTCTCTTGACTGGACAATTGGAATTCTTTCTTTGCCCATTATTTTTCCGTTGGCAGGGTTCACACAATAACAGCCTAATGAAAATGTGTTTTCTCTGGTGGCTCCTTACAGGCTCTGGGAAATCTCCAAGGGGGTTTGGGCAGCTTCTATCAAAGGAGAGATCTTGGGGAAAGTTCAGCTGGGTTTGAGAAATCAGACTTGGGTGGTTTCTCCTCATTGTATATGCGCTCTCAGTAAGTGGGAAGGCACTCTTCAAAGTTGGGCTCTTCAAAGATTTCCCAGTGCTGGAGGGTGTGAGCCAAGACTCAGGATTCCTGCTGAGATTCCTCTTCTGAAAGGTCACAGAACTAGAAAGCTTGTTTCCTTTTAAGATGCCACCCTAGAGAGAGGTTTTTATCACATTAGACTAGTTCCTGCTGTTCAGGGGAGGCTTCAGAGCACTAGCTTGAAATAAGAGGCTTCTCTTTTGCATGCCATCTTTGGGAATGCTCCCCATTTTTTTCTCTCAATGGGTCCTCCTTCTACCAATTTATGCCAGTAATGCAGTCAGATTTATTTTTTGATATTCACCTATTCGAATGTCTACTGTGAGCTGGAATAATTAAAGAGATTCATATTGTCAAAACAAACAAGCACAGGGATGGTACAACAGTCTCTGCTTATCTGCAGTTTTGTTTTTTGCTATTTGTAGTTACTCAAGGTCAATTGCACTCTGAAAATATTAAATGGAAAACTCCAAAAATAAACAGTTTCTACGTTTTAAACTGTGTATCATTCTGAGCAGCATGGTGAAAACTCGAGCCCTCCTGCTGTATCCCGGCCAGGGCATGAGTCATCAACCCTGTGTATGACCCTCACCCTTTAACAGCCACCTTCGCTACCATAGCTACTGTTGTGGCATTATTGCACACACTGCTGTATTAAGTAACCCATATTTTTATTTGACTTCTCAATGTGTTGTTATTTGGTACTGAGGAGTGAACCCAGAGTTTTCACAGTGAACTACTCTGCCAGCTCTTTCAATTTATATTGCTTTAAAATTTTGAGACAATATCTCTCACTAAGTTACCCAGTGCGGGTTCAAATTTGTGATCTTCCTGCCTCAAGCAGGAAGGTGTCTTAGTCACCATGCTCATCACTGAGACATAATATCCACCACCTAAAACTGAAAGGAGGAAAGGTTTATTTTGGCTCATAGTTTGTAGAAGTTTCATGGACAATCAGCTGGCTCCTGGGTAGAGGCAAGAAGAAAAACTGTCACCTCACTGCCAGGAGGAATCGGAGAGTCAAGGGAGGAGCTGGGAAAGGAGATAAAGCCTTCCCAGGAACCCACCTTTCCTGATCAAGCCCCACCTCCTAACAGCAAGTCTGCCTTAGCACCCTGATAACCCAGTTACCTAGCAAAAGCCCCACATGAAACTTTTAGGGGACATCCAGATAGAAACCATAATAAAGGAATCACAGGTGGGCACCACTGCACCTGGCCAAGTGACTCTTATTTTACTTAATCATGGCCCCAAAGCACAAGAGCAGCAATGTTGGCAACTAAGGTATGACAAAAAGGAGCCACAAAATGCTTCTTTTAAGTGAAAATGCAGAAGTTCTTAACTTAATAAGGAAAAATAATCATATGCTGGGATTTTAAAAACCTATGATAAAGAAAATAGCATATGTAGTTCTGTTACTTCCAGGGTTTCAGGTATCCACTGAGAGTCTTGGAACATATCCCACAGGGATAAAGAAAGACTATTGTATAATAGTTCTTAGCATTGGTTTGATTTGTGTCCCTACCTGTTTGGCATTCCTGGTGACATTAGAATGTTTCCAGTGCTCCCCAATCAATAGTCATTCAAACATTTAGTAAGTACTGTTAAGCATCTTCCATGTGGCAAGCACTCTACTATATCCTGAAGATGATCCTTAGCACCAGTTCAATAGAGACCACATTTAAATGACAGAAAATTGAAAGATCAAATTCAGGACTCTTGAACTAGGTCCTTGCTAGTAGTCAAATTTACTGCTACTAACTAACTCCCATGGCTTTCTATGGGTTGTATATTCTTATTTTTCACAAACCAGGATCTGCTGTTGTCAATGTTTCAGGTAATGGCAGAGTTCATCAATAATTCTGTCCCTACTGTGACCCAGAAGTAGGCTTCCTTCACCACAGAGATAGAAAAGTAGTCTGATTTATCAATTTGCTTTAAGTAAATTCTTGTCAAGGTTTTGTCTTTGAGTTTGACATGGATAGAGATGTGTGAGTGGTACTGTACTGATTTGTCAGCTTTGATTTTGTTAGAGAGAAAATGAATAAAATCATGGAGCCGTAAAAAAGGTGAAGCAGAGTTGCTACGCATGAAGTTACCAAACCCTTTTGCAGGTCTGAGGGTGACTGTGAGAACCACAGACTTTGCCAAGATTAGTGAGAAAATCACTGGTATACTAGGAAGGCAGCAGGCAAAAGTTTAAGTCTTGAATGCTAACCTGTGGTCATTTAATAATGAATGCTAGTACAACTTTCCTGCACCTGTTTGAACTGTGATAGAGCTGGTTTTGAGTAAAGAAAATGTAGTTTGTGAGTCCTGGGTGATAATACTGTGTATCAATCAACAACATAGGTTCTAGCATCCATGGCTAGAGTCAAATCCCAGCTATTAGTTATTCAGCTAACACTGGAAAATTTTTTACTTCCCAGCTTCATCTTTCTCATCTATAATATGTTGCCAATGATTGACCACAGAAGTTTTTTTGTGAATATTTTGTGAAATAATAATGCAATTGTTAGAACAGCTCCTGTTACACACTAAGTCCCCAGTGAATCTCAGTTATATGATTAAGATTAAAATGTTTAAGACTGCTCACCAGTATTTCTAACTCTTTTCTTTGGAACGAAGTTCAGTTGAGTTTCTTAGCTTCCTGTAGTTGGAGAGACCATGTGACTACTTTAAGTCAATGGCTTGCATGACATTGTAAGTAAAAGGACTAACCTTCAGACAGAGCTCTTAATTGCTAGCGTGAGATTTTCCAGAATTTTCTTTTTCCTTCTGCTATGTAATTTTCCATTTAGACCCAATTTCACAAGCCTCGATACTGGAGTAAGAATGACAAAACTGAGCTAGAGCTGACTAGCGATATACATATGACAATAAAAACAAACTCTTCTTATTTTAAAGCAATAGAGATTTGAGTATTAACCCTGCAGATCCTGACTAATGAAATTCTAATTATGATCATATACTAGAAATAGAGACAAAAACAAACTTTGTTATAAATGTGGTAGCACACATCCTGAGATATAATTCATATAACAAACAATTTGCCCCAAGTGTAGAATTCAATTTTTAATATATTTTTGGATGTTTGCAACCATCACCAATTTTAGATCATTTTCATCACCTTGAAGAGAAACGCTATCCTTTAGCTGTCACCATCCATTTCCCTCCAACACAGTCCAACATCCAGCAATCACCAATCTTCTTTCTATCTATAGATTTCTATGTTCTGAATATTTTATACGGATAAAATCATAAAAAATTGATTATGTATACTTGGCTTTTTTCGTTTAAAATAATATTTTAAGATTCATCCATGTCAAACCATGTGTCATTACTTTATTTCTTCCTATGGCTGAATAGTATATTGTGTGGACATAACATGCTTTTGTTTATTCATTCATTGGTAAGTTTTTGTTTTGTGCCTACATTTTAGCTATGATGAATAATAATGTTGTAAATATTCATGTGCAAGTTTTTCTGTGGGAAAATGTTTTCATTTCACTTGAAGGGATACCTAGGAGTAGAAATGCTGATTCATGTAGTAACTCTATGTTTAACCATTAGAGTAACAGCAATGCTGTACCGTTGTACATTTTCACCATTTCAAGACCCAACCACTATTTTGCATATACACTAACAATGCATGAGAGTTGTAACTTCTCTTCATTGTAACTTATGCTTATTATCTGATTTTTTTTTTATTTTAGCCGTGGTAGTGATTGGGCAGTGGTGTCACACTGTTGTTTTAATTTGTGTCTCCTTGATGACTAATAATGTCTAGGATATTTTCATTTGCTCATCAATCATTTGTATATCTACCTGAAGAAATGCTTGTTTAGAAACTAGACCCCTTGTCCTTTTTATAG
This sequence comes from Dasyprocta punctata, assembly GCA_004363535.1. Classification (NCBI taxonomy): domain Eukaryota; kingdom Metazoa; phylum Chordata; class Mammalia; order Rodentia; family Dasyproctidae; genus Dasyprocta; species Dasyprocta punctata. The sequence goes on from RJWM01001767.1 coordinate 143,988, forward strand.
TTGACTTATTTTTCTCTTTATTATTGACTGAGGTGCAAATTCTCTTTATATATTCTGAATATGAGTCCCTGATTGACTACACAGTTCATAAATATATTTTCCCATTCTGTGGGCTTTTTAAAAATCATATTCCTTATGGTTTCATTTGAAACATGAAAGTTTTTAATTTAAAAGGTGTCCAGTTATACATTTTTATCCTTCATTTCCCACTTTTGGTGCTGTATTTAAGAATCCTTTGTCAAATTCAAGTAATGAGAATTTGTCTTGTCAAGAAATATTTACAATATTTTCTTCTAAAATATTTATAGCTTTAGCTCTTACATTTAGATCTTTAATTCAAGCCCTATATATTATTATTTTTCTGTGTGTGTGTGTGGCACCGGGGATCGAACTCACAACCTCACGCCTGCCAGGCAGGTGCTTAAGCCACTGAGCCAAACTCCCAGCCCTAGTTTTTTGAGATAGGGTTGCACTACGTAGCTCAGGCCAGCCTTGAGCTCATGTGGTAGCCCAAGCCTGGCCTCGAACTCACAATGCTCCGCCTACCTCAGCCACCTGAGTGCTGGGATTAAAGGCGTGTGCCACCACGCTTGGCTAAACCTTATATATTATTAATTTTAAGAACATCATGTCTATTAATATATAATAAGCTTTATAAATTTTATGGGTGCAATTGTGGAAATTTGGTCACATGTTTATACTCATGGAACTGTTACTGTGATAAAGATAAGGAATATACTTACTATTTCTTTCTTTTTTATTTTTTTAGACAAAAGGAGAACAAGAAATCAAAATGTAAGAATTTCACCCCAACCAACAAAACAGCAACAATCATCAGCATATTGGATATTCCCGAAAATCATTCAAGGCAAAAAATATAGACGTGAAACATTATCTAACTAATTGTTAACACAATTGTTTTCAAATGAACATTTCACATTAAAAATAAAATCTGAAGGAGACCCTGAAAAAATTACATTTTACTCAAAATTCTTTTTCTCTGTCACAACTAATTTTTTATATACATAGATTTTATTTCAGATGACATAATACTCTACCCAGAGGATCCCAAGAACTCTACACCTGTTT